>APFE031705721.1:1200-19831 GCA_000404065.3 Pinus taeda
TAGAACTCATGAGGGTCATTATGAATTTTTGTTCATGCCTTTTGGCCTTACCAATGCACCTTCTACATTTCAAGGTTGATGAATTCCATTTTCAAACCATTCCTTAGAAAATTTGTGTTAGTATTTTTTGATGATATACTAATCTACAGCAAGTCTTGGAAGGATCATGTTGAACATTTTGACAGGGTGCTACAACTATTGGAGGAGAAACAATTATATGCAAAAAGATCCAAATGTTTCTTTGGAGTACAAGAGGTGGAATATCTGGGTCATATTGTATCTCATGAAGGAGTTAAGGTAGACCCTAGCAAAATTAAAGCCTTTAAGGAATGGAAAATCCCCACATCCATAAAGCATCTGCGAGGATTTCTCGGGTTGACAGGGTATTATCGCAAGTTTGTTAAGAATTATGGAAGAATAGCAGCACCTCTAACACCATTATTGAAGAAAGATATTTCCATGGACTCCAGAAGCAACAAAGGCCTTCGAACATCTTAAAGAGGAAATGTGCCAAGCATCAGCCTTAGCTACACTGGACTTCACAAAAACCTTTATTGTGGAATGTGACACTTCAGGAAATGGAATTGGTGTTGTTTTAATGCAAGATGAAAGACCCATTGCTTTTGAAAGTCATCCAATCAAGGGAAAGTTTTTACACAAAGCTATTTATGAGAAGGAAATGTTGGCAATACGACATGCACTTAAGAAATGACGACCCTACCTAATAGGAAGACACTTCAAGGTAAAAACAGATCATGATAGCCTTAAATACTTTTTAGAACAAAGATTATCCTCTGAAGAGAAACAAAAGTGGGTCACAAAGATGTTGGGTTATGACTTTGAAATCATCTACAAAAAAGGGAAGCAAAATGTGGTGGCAGATGCACTCTCAAAAAGGATGAGGATGTGGAAGCATTGTTGTGCGCCATTTCTATTATCCAACCAGATTGGATAAACGAAGCAAGGAGAATGGAAAATGACGAAGAAGTCGGGGCACTATTCAAAGTGTACAACAAGATTCCAGTACACCCTGATACATTTAGCTGGTCAAAATGATTTTCGTTATTGACAAGTCGCTTAATACCTCGTTAAGATCCCAGCTTAAAACAAATAAATTCTTCATGGAATTGGCACACTTCTCCCTTAGGAGGGCACTCAGGATTTTTAAAAACTTACCATAGGGTTAAGAAGGAATTTTTTTGGGATGGCCTTAAATCAGATATTCAAAAAGTTTGTGGCGGAATGTTTGGTTTGCCAACAAAATAAAGTTGAAACAATTAAGACACCGGGTCTATTACAACCTTTATCCATTCCAAGCCAACGTTGGGAGGAGGTTTCAATGGATTTTATCACAGGTTTACTCAAGTCTGAGGGAAAGAGTGTCATCATGGTGGTAGTTGACAAACTTACCAAGTATGCACACTTTTGTGCATTATCGCATCCATTGAAAGCCAGTACAGTTTCTACTGCATTTATGGAAACAATTCAAAAGCTACATGGAAACCCAAAGATTATTGTAAGTGACAGAGATCCCATTTTCACTGGAAATTTTTGGACAGAATTATTTTCTTGTCTTGGTACTCAGTTAGCTCATAGCTCATCTTATCATCCTCATTTTGATGGGCAAACTGAGATAGTAAACAAATGTTTGGAAGGATATCTTCGTTGCTTTGTATCTGATAAACAGACACAATGGGTCAAATGGCTGCCTCTAGCTGAATGGTGGTATAACACTTCCTTCCATATAGCAACAAAAATGACCCCATTTATGGCACTTTATGGGTATCAACCACCATCCATCACATCATATTTAAGAGAAAATTCTAAGGTTCAGGCAATGGAACATCACATCGAACATCAACAACATGTCCTCAAACTCTTAAAGGATAACCTCGTGTTGGTACAAAATAGAATGAAACAACAAGCAGATCAACATCACAGTGAAAGAAGTTTTGATGTAGGTGATTGGGTATTCCTACGGGTACAACCATATAAGCAGATGTCCCTCAAGCAAGTTAAGAAGGACAATAAATTATCACCAAAGTATTACGGTCCGTACAAGGTGTTGCAAAAGATTGGTACTATGGCATACAAATTGGAGCTTCCTGTCGCTTCTCGATTGCACCCAGTTTTCCATGTTTCATGTTTAAAGAAGGTTATAGGCAACAAGCTCCCAGTTCAAACAATATTGCCAGAACTTGACGAGGAAGGAAAAATTATATTGGAACCGGAAGCAGTCATAGAAACAAGAACTCGACAGCTACGAAATCGATCAATTTCAGAGTATCTCATCAAATGGAAGAACTTATGCACTAAGGATTCCACATGGGAGGATGAGAATTTTATACAGAAGCATCCAGAACTACTCAAGCGTTGAGGACAACACTTTTTTTGAAGGAGAGGAGCATGATAGGTCCCTAGAATACTAGTGATTACCCCATTACTATTGTAGTTGTATCCCTTATTAATATTGTTGTGCCCCTATTGTCCCCATATTTTTATCACTGTGCCCCATAAAATCCCTCTATTGTTATTTTTGTGGCTTTATATTATTATTGTTAGGTCAGTTGGGTTATATTATGACTCCTTAGACTCCTATATATGGAAAGGAGGTTTTGTCATTTGAATCATCGAAGAATTGTTCATTTATGTAATGTAAAGGAGGTTGCCCCCTCGAAGTGGTTGAATTCTAAGGCGTTGATCTATCGTTTCTATCTTTTTCTTGAGTTGGTTTCATAACAGACCCCTTCCAAAAACTTCGACTAAGCAGTAGCTTCTGGCACCAAACAGCTTCCGGCAACAACAAAAACTTAGGAGAATTCAATCTCCCAATCCAGAGCATGAAAAAGAGAGAAAGAGAGGCACCAAAAGTTTAATTTTCTTCCTCTCCTTAGACTTCCCCAAACTCGCACTTCTTTCGACCTCCCGAAAATAGACTTGGCACTTCTCCAACTCTAGTTGAGATATCAAACTAGATTGAGAGATGATGCTCCAAATGACTTTGACTAGGTTGTATTTATAGCCTTCTTGTGGGTCAAATTAGGGTCTTTAGGCCGACTTGATGTGGAGGATACATAATTCATATTTGACTCAATACTAAACCTTTTTACATGATTCAAAATCCCAAGAAGGGTCTCTTTGAATGTACAAGACTCTATAAACACAATATTAATCCTGGGAGTCCATGATGGGGACTTTGACTAATATAATGATGAACCAAGTATGAAACCCATGCTTTAATAAGTCATTGTTACAATAATAAAAATTATTTTCTTTATTCTTTTGAAAAGTACATTACATGATGAATCAAGTAAATTAATAAAGACCGAACATAGTTACATTTTACAACACTTCCTATTAATTAGGGAGGTATTCATAAAGTAAAATACAATGGAATATCTCAAACTATAAGAACCATGAAGAAATTTAGGCACTGCAATGCGATGGACTAGATTCCTAACCAAGGCAATGTATCCAATTGGTCACTCAACAATTTATGCACTGCAATGCCATAGACTAGATTCCTAACCAAAGAAATCTATTCAAGTGGGAATAAGGTGGACTCAAGATTTTAGTCCCTCTAGGTACCACCAATCTTACTTGCTAACCACCAACCCAAAAATCCAGGTGTGTATCCAAAACATAGCTCAATAACCAACACCACATTTCCAACTATGGGACCCAAACTTCAACACATAGTGTCAACCATATGTCTTCCCAGGAAGTGCTTCACTCGCAAAGCCTCAACAAATCTCTTCCACACTCTTATCATCAATACGATCAACAATATCTACAACAATATTCTGCCTCAACACTACTCAATGCAACAGGATCTTTCTTCCTACTCATCCATGAGATCATAGCATCTTCTGGACTAAATCATCCTCCAATAGTGCTCCTTCCATCAGTCTCACTACCACCCCAATCAGAGTTTTTGAAGCCAATTATCTTGACTTCCTTACTATCATACTTTAGGCAGTGATGTATAGTTCCACAAAGATACCTCAATATATATTTGGCAGATATCCATTGATCATGATGAAGCTCCAACTGAAACTGACTAAGAATGTTCACTAAAAAACATATATCTGGCCTAGTATTTATCAAATACATCAGGGAACCCACCAATGGTCAATATGAGGTAGGATCCATGAGACTAGAGTCAGAGCTCCTCAACTTCTTTTGGTTAGTGATCATAGAAGTAGTCATCGACTTGAAATCCATCATCTTGAATTTATGAAGTAACTGGATGATGTACTTTCCTTGCCCCAAATATATCTCCCCAAGTCTTTGTCATACTTCTAGCCCTAGGTAATAGTGCATCAGTCCTAGATCCTTCATTTCAAATTCAGTAACCAACATATTCTTGCATTCTTGAATTATTTGCTCTACACCTATGATGAATATATCATCCACATATACTAGAATAATGTTGGGCTCATTATTCACGACATTGATGTAGAGATTTAGATTGGCATAACTTTTCACGAACCCAATTATAAGTAGATATGCATCCATCCTTGCATATCATGCCCTAAGTGCTTGCTTCAAACCATATAGGGTCTTCTTAAGTCTGAAAACATGAGAGTCCCTACTATTCACTTTGAAGCCCTCAAGTTGTTCGATGTACACTTCCTCATCAATGATCTCATTCAGAAATGCGGTGTTAACATCCATTTGATGGATATTCCACCCCATTGTAGCAGCCAATGAAACCAATGATCTAGTGGTAGTGTACCTTGTTTCAGGTGAAAAGGTTTCTTCATAATCAATGCCTTCCTTTTGAGAGAAACCCATTACAACAAATACTTCTTTGTACTTGTCTATACTTCCATCAACAACATGTTGATCTTATAGATCCACTTCGATGTGACAACCAATTTTTCACTAAGTCTAGGAACGATCTCCCAAACCCCATTCTTCATGATGGATTGATATTATTCTTGCATAGCTTTCTTCCAAACCTCTTCATGCTCAACTTCCTTGAATGTAGATGGTTCAGATTCAATTAACTTTGTCATATATGCAACATATCCAAAATATCTCTTTGGTTTCTTACTTTCCCTAAAGGAACCTTTCACAGCTTCATGACCTTCAACATATTCTAAAGTAGCTTTCAACCAAATTTTCCTCTTCATTGTAGTTGGGACAACCACTGATTGAATAGGCTCATTTGGTCCTTCTTCTTCGATATTTGTAGTAGAGTTTTCATGATGAACTTCTTCTTCTTCAAATATGGGAACTTCTTCGTCATCAAAATCAATATGAATATCTTTTGATTTCTTGTATGCTTGATTTTCATCGAATATGACATCCTGTCTTACTTCAATGTTTCTTCCTTCCTTTATGTAGATTCAATATGCTTTTGAGGAAAGACTATAACAAACTAATATTCCCTTGATACTTAGTAGATTCCAACTTATTTTGCTTGTCTTTTAGAGCATGGATATATGTTGAACTTCCAAATATTTGTAGGTGATCCACACTCGGCTTATTTCATGTGAATACTTCTTTGAGTGTTGTATTATCAAGACTCTTATGAGGACCTCTATTTTGAATGTATATGATAGTCATAACTACTTCTCCCCATAAGAACTTCAGTAGATCTTGATCAAGTAGCATAATTAAAATGGCTTCTTCAATTGACCTATTCTTCCTTTTGGCTAATCCATTTTGTTCGGGATATAGGGAACAATAAGCTCCCTCTTAATACCTACTTCCTTACATTACGCAATCAATTCCTTAGAAGTGTATTCCCCACCATTGGCATGCATCAAATTCTTTATCTTTCTTTTGGTTAGGGTTTCCACTTCAGCCCTAAACTCCTTGAACTTATCAAACACTTAATCTTTAATTTCGAGGAGGTAGAGCCATGTCTTTCTAGAATGGTCATAAATAAATGTCACATAATAGAGATGGCCTCCAAGTGATTTATCAGACATGGACCCACACACATCGGAATGAATGAGTTCTAATATCTCTTTAGACCTAGTTTCACTATTATGAAATGGCTTTCTAATATGCTTTCCCAAATAGAATCCCTTGCACACACCTTCATGATCTAACATCATATTAGGAATACCATGAACCAATTGACTAAGAGTAGGGATGACCTTATAATGTACATGACCATACCTCCTATGCCATAGCTTAATGGGACTTATTTCCATATCAACCAAAGCTTGAAGAGGAGATGTAATGACCCTATAAAGACATCCTTCATGAACTCCAATAACCCTAGCTTTATCAATGCTAGAGTATTTTCCCCAAACCAATAATTTTCCATCAACAAAAGAAACTCTTTCTCCTTTATCTTCTAAACAAGAAATATAAAGAAAATTCTTTTTCAAATCTAGAACATATAGAATTTCGTTGAGATGCAGCTTCGATCCATTATATAGCTTCAACGATGTTGATCCTAGGCCTCTAACATCATAGCTTTTGTTGTCACCCAATTCCACTACATGAGAAGATGGCTCCCTTGGTAGTGTATGAAGTTGCTTACTTTCACTTGTCATGTGTCTCGATGCTCCACTATCAATGATCCATGCATTTTCATCTGAAAGAGAACATGTAAGGGCAGCCAATAATCCTTAACTCTTGACCTTATTGAACAAGTAGTAGATGACCTTCTTGATCTAGCTTCCAGCAGTGTTGCAAACCATTCTTATGTAGTTCATCATAGAGGGAGATTCCATGCCAACAAAGTGATCTTCGTCTCTTTCTGACCTTAGCTATGATACCATGTTGGAAAATCAAAGTAGTTATCTTAGGGTTTGATTCTCCTTTCTTGATAATTACTTGTGAGTGTGTTGGATTCTTTTACTTATTTATTATCTTATATTTCATCAATTAATTATCATATTATGTGTGTATGAAGATCACAAAACAAGAGACACAAGATATAAGCACTATGCCAAGGAAAAAACCCCCCTTGAGGGGAAAAACAAGTCAAGATAATTCTTCCTTTCAATAGTAATCTTTGAGACTCTTCACCCTAGACCAAGACCAAACTTTCCCTCCACACCAAGTTAGCCTCCTAGATCTTTGACCCCTTCTAGAAACTTCGACCAAGCAGTAGCTTCCAGCAACAATGAAAACTTAAGAGACTTCGATCTCCCAATCCAAACCACAAAATAGAGAGAGAGAGAGAGAGGGACCAAAAGTTTATTTTCCTTCCTCTCCTTAGACTTCCGCAAACTCACACTTCTTTCGACCTCCCGAAAACAGATTTCACACTTCTCCAGCTCTTCTTGAGATATCGAACTAGCTTGAGAGATGATGCTCCAAATGACATCAACTAGCTTGTATTTATAGCCTTCTTGTGGGTCGAATTAGGGTCTTTAGGATGATTCAATCTCTCTTAGGCCAACTTGATGTAGAGGATACATAATTCATATTTGACTCAATACTAAATCTTTTTACATGATTCAAAAGCCCAAAAAGGGTCTCTTTGAATATACAATGACTCTATAAATTCAATATTAATCCTAGGAGTCCACAATGGGGACTTTGACTAATATAATGATGACCCAAGCATGAAACTCATGCTTTAATAAGTCATTGTTACAATAATAAAAGTTTATTTTATTTATTCCTTTGACAAGTACATTAATGAAGACCGAACATAGTTACATATTTCAACATGTATGGATGTATGTATGGATGTATGTATGGATGTATGTATGTACATATGTATGTATGTATGTATAATGATATTTACAATAGGATTATATTTTCCATATAAGAGATCATACTGTGAAACTTATGTTATAGACTAGTTTTCATAATTATAATCAATCCCGGTTTGATGTGTGGAATTCAATTGTAGCATTATTCTAGTGACTCTGTGAAATTAGACATAGCTTGAACCTAGAGTAGGGCCACTCAAGATAAGGTGTTGTTTCATATTTCCTTTATGTATCTAGTAGTTGGTTCCTATTAGTTAGTTCTTGCAATTCTACTTCTTACTGTCTTGTGCATTTTCTTTATTGTTATTTACATTATGTTTAGAGGTCTTTATTATTTGTTGATATGCTACAAAATGAGTTGTAGAATATGTTGTTATAGATTTCATATGTTGTAATATTAATGTGTTAATGAATCAAGTTAATCTCACTTGATGGTTAGTATACAAAGTTGCATTTAAGTTATGTGACATACAAGATGCCACTAACCAAGTTATAGATTTGGAACAATATTGATTCTACATTTTCGTGCAATGAGTTTGTAATTATCCTTTTCAATATGATGTGCGGAACAATTTAGAACATACAATAAATTTCCTATTTCTATGTTTACTACATTGGGTTCTTCACAAGTTCCTAATGAACCTTGGGTTGACAAACTAAGTGATCATGTTTCTATCAATTTATCCTAGATGTAGGAACCATATAAAAACAATGTCAAAGGGATTAAGGATGGGTGCTAACATGATAAAAAATGCCTTATGGGGCTTCACTCAACTATAATCCCAATTGAAATTAACCCCAAACTAAACTCAACCTAACTTAAAAATAAATAAATAATTTTCTTAATTATTAATACATCTCCCCTTACTTATTAATACATCTCCCCTATTGTTTTGGCCCATTTCATGCCTTTCTTTCTACATTTTGCAAGGAGTTTAGATGTTGGTCCTGTGGGGTTCTTGTCGGCCCCTGCTTGTGCTTACAACTTGTTTTTCTGGGCTATTGGTGGTCATGATTGGTTTTCCTCTAATATTCTCCTGGGATTTGATTTCTCTAAGATTTTTTGAGGTTTTTCTACAGGCTATCTAGGTAATATAGTTTAATAAAATGTTCTTATAAAACTTTAAACTTTTCTCTTTTTAGTAAGCCTTTTAACTAACTTAACTATAATACCTTAAAACACAATTTTATCCTGAATAAAATTACGATTTTTTTCTTTGGAAAAAAACCAAAATATTTTTAAATTTTATGTAACTCTCAGAATTGTTTTTATCATTTTCTAAACTAATTATCTCAAAACAATTAAATCTTCTATTTCCAAAAATTTAAGGTTTCGGATGACAAAAATGTACTTGATTTTTTTTCTTTTGCTTTTTCCAATACACTTTTTCGAGTACATGAACTTATGTGGTCATCCATTCAACGTGTTTAATCTATCATCTAACATTTAAAAGGATAATTCAAACGATGTTTTCATATGTTTTAAATGAAAATTATCATGGGCCTTTAAACTTTTATATATATCTATATATATATTGAAAGGTGGAAAAAAGAAGAGAAGAATGTATCCGAAGTTAGAAGATAAGAATAATATCTCTAGAAATTAGAAGATAAGAACAATATCTCCCGAGCTGAAAAATACAAATATCATAAATAAAAATATCATAAATACAATATCTCTTTAGCTGAAAAATAAAATAATTAAAAAAAAATGATTTTAATATCATTTAAATAAAAATATCATAAATCATTAAACTTAAAAACTAAGTTAAAAAGAAAAGGAAAATATCTCTAAAGCTAAAAAATAAGAATATCTCTAGATTGAAAATAATAGATTTGAGACTTCTGGAGTCATCGCATTTACTGTTTTTGTTGTTTCTGTATGGATGTTTCGAACCATCCTCTGTGGTTCATGGATGGTTCATCATCATGATTAGATATGTGAAGAAGTCAAAGATTCATGTCTTGGAGTGTTTGAGAAAGGTACCATCCTCTGTGGTTCATCATCATGATTAGATATGTGAAGAAGTCAAAGATTGATGTCTTGGAGTGTTTGAGAAAGGTGAGGTCTGACTTCTTCATTGCAATTTTTACCCTGTATCACCATCCTCTGTGGTTCATCATCATGATTAGATATGTGAAGAAGTCAAAGATTGATGTCTTGGAGTGTTTGAGAAAGGTGAGGTCTGACTTCTTCATTGCAATTTTTACCCTGTATCGTTGTAGTGCAGGAACTTCTTGTGATTTTTCCCTCCCGTATAGGTTGAAAATAATAGATTGTGATTTTTCCCTCCCGTATAGGTTGAAAATAAGTGTAGGAACTTCTTGTGATTTTTCCCTCCCGTATAGGTTGAAAATAATAGATTTGATACTTCTACGATCTGCATTTTGTGTGGTTATGCCTTCTGGAGTCATCACATTATTGTTTTCTGTATATGTTTTGAACCATCCTCTGTGGTTCATCATCAGGATTAGATATGTGAAGAAGTCAAAGATGTGATTAGATATGTGAAGAAGTCAAAGATGTGTTGCAGCATTTGAGAAAGGTGAGGTCTGACTTCTTCATTTTAATTTTTTACCCTGTATCGTTGACATTTCAAACATCCTCTGTGATTCATCATCAGGATTAGATATGTGAAGAAGTAAGAGATTGATGTATTGCAACACATCAATCTCTGACTTCTTCACATATCTAATCCAGATGATGAACCACAAAGGATGCTCACTTCTTCACATATCTAATCTTGGTGATGAATCACAAAGGATGGTTCGAAAACAGTGTATGCGATGACTCAGAAAGACTCCGAAAAACATAACCACCCAATATCTCTAGAGTTAGAAATTACTAGAAAAATACATCTGGATTGATTAGAGCAATGGCAAAATGCATAATAGCAAGTTATGAATGACTCAATCAACCTCAAGTTTTAGATAGAAGAATAAATCAATCTATTAATAAAGTGCACAAGTTAGTTGATATCTCTACTTAGTCAACTTATATAGCCTGGTTGTGGTTTTTGCTAAAAGAATAAATGAATATAATAGAATATTAATTTATAAAGTGATACGAACTTAATAAAATATTGATTAATAAAATAAAACTAAAAATGTTTAGTAATTTTAACATTTAAGAAAATCATTATATAATAAGATAATGATTAGTAATGATTGATAATGATTGGTCATGTCTAAGTATGTTTATGCTCAATTTAAAGTTGACACATGCCATTTTAAAACAAAAATAAAATGTTCTCTAATTAGCAAAGAAATGTAGACTAGAAAAAAGAAATTATGTTATGCATGTTTAATAAATTGTCTCAAAATTACAATTTAAACAATAATATATTACAAATTGATTTTTTTGCACTCCAAAATAAGTTTGCACCTAAAAAAATTTGATTCCTTTTGACTCATTTTAAATCCATGCTTAAAATAGATCTATGGTGATTTTATTCATTCAGTACAGAAATTAGAAAAATAATGAACCAATAATTAACTTATTGGATGGTGCTTGTGTAAAAGACTAAAAAAACACTTAATACTACTCAAATGTGTAATGGAAAACCAAAAGCACACGAAGGTTAAAAATAGCCAATTACCAAAATGGCATGTAGAAAAATGATATTAAGAATAACATGGTATATAAGAAAAATGAATAACAATAAAACTCTAAAATTAAATAAACCAAATTTCAAAGATAACTACTTTATAAAATTTCAAAACCAAAATTGAATAACCAAATTTAAAAAAAAAAAAAAAAATTCCAAAATTCCCTTCCCCAATGTTTACATCTATTTTCAAAGACAAATTAAATTAACTTTTTTTTTTTTAAGTTTACATCTATTTTCGAAGACAAATTGAATTAACCAAATTTCAAAAATAAAAATTTCCTTCCCCATTGTTTTGAAAGTTTACATCCATTTTCTGTCCATTAGGTTTTCTGTCAAAACCCCTGAAATTTATTTCTAGGGCGCAGAAAACTGTTGGTACAACTGCTTGAGACAGTTTAAGAATATGATGCAAAATAATTACATTCTTGTATTCATGTACAGTCAGAAATCCAATTTCAAGTTTCCACATTTAAAAATTTCAAATTCGAGTCCAGAACCGGTTGCTCATGGCTCTGTTAAGCATGCCTTCCACGGTAATGTCGAAGGCATCTTTTGGAAGCGTCTCACTACCACTTTTTGCTGCAAAATTCATGTAAAGCAACCTCGGAATAATCTCAGCGATCTTCTTCCGCATTCTCCGTATTTTCTTCTGAGAATAGCTGTTCAAGAAGTCCTCAATTCTCAGGTCCTTTTGGCGATTCACCACTCTGTGTTCAGGGATAAAAACAGAGTAGGCCTTTGGGTTTGAAGGAAGATGCCATGTGTACTGCTCATATGCAGAGTCATTTCTGAAAAAAACAGGAATACACCCTGCTATCAGGCCATCAAAGATCGCCCGCCGAGTGAAAGAATCCCCGGGCGGTTGCAGGCAGAAATCGGCCTTCAGCGATACTTTCACCACGGCTTCCGGGCTGTGACTGCATTTCGCCTTTGTGCAATTCACGATCAGGCATCTCGAAGATTTCTTGCATTGCGCCATAACCGCGCTGCGGACACTGGAACTCCGCCTTGGGGAACCCACGAACGCAAACAAGAAAGTCCGCCGCGCGGACACCAGAGTCTTCGTCCATTCTTTCAATTCCCGCTGCGATTTCGGATGAAAAGAAGTCAGGTACGGAATGGCCTGCTCTCTGTCCATCCAGGTTCGTCTCTCCACCAAGAAAGTCGTGACATTGGCCATGGCCGGGAGCTCCAAGAAACTGGTGCCCCAATTAATTCCCTCGGCCGAGGGAGCCTTGCTCAGGTCCCAAACGGTCCGTGCCGTGACCATAAAATGGTCGATCCCGCCCCTTTTCCTCCAGATCCACCTCGCCTTTTGGTCGAGCCAAGAAGCCAGCTCTGCCCCGTGATTCGAGGCCCGGTCCCGCTCTTCCCCGTACAGAAAACGCAGGGCATCCAAACCGATGTAATAGGGTAGAAAGAAAGCATCGGCCAAGCGCGCATCAGAGACAAGGCACCGGTACTTTCTCATCCGATTGTGGAAAACGACCTCCAGCATGTACAGATCTGTAGCGTACCATCCCGTCCTGTTGCGAATCGAAGCCCCAAGCCCCTGATTTTCTGTGTGCCGGCAGAAATCGAGCCACGACACTAACTTACCGCTGCAATTGTGCAGCAACTGATAATTGAACTTGGCAGGCAAATCGTACATGAAAATCCTTTTGCCTTCACATGACTGTGTGGGCGCGGACCCTTCACTGTGTTCTCTTAATTTCATATCATAAGGTCTGCTGGCACTGCGGATCACTTGGTTCGTTATGGGCGGGTCTCCATTGAAGAAGAGCTGCGAGCTCATGTGGCTCAGAAAAACGAAGACGAGCAGCGTGGAGCATGAGAATGCAGACCAGTACTTCCAGTACCCCCAATAAATCTTCATGATCATCGAATTCATGATGTTACATAACAGTGATCTCGGTTTTCTCTGATTTCAAAGAAACAGTACGCGATGTTATAGACGGAAGAAGAGGCCCACCTGGCAGGGAGGGAACGATTCTTCGGAAGACTATGGTTCTGTTAGACGTGTACCGCAGCGATATTTATTTGGGCTCCTTAAGTAGCGACCCGCTGGAAATCCTTCCACTTCGTACGGAACTGTAGCTGCCGAGTCCCAACGGATGTGTTTGTTAGGGATCCACGATGCCGAATCTTCCCAGCACGAGAATTCAGGATGATGACAGTTATATAACAAAAAAGGGAGGAGGTTAAATTATTAATTATTTAGGAGGTTAAATTTTAACTACTTTTAATTGATATAATAGTAAAAGTGTTAAGATAAATACCAAATTTTTCCAAAAAAAAATCTTACTTAAAAGATTATTATGTTATTGGTCATGGAAAAGGATAAAATCTAATTTATTTTTAAAAATTAGTTTTATTATTTAAATAGATCTAATAGATTTAGATTGATTTAAATTGGTTAATTATAATTTAATTATGTTACTAATTTATTTATTTTTAAAATATTTTAATTAATAATTGGTAAAATCTATTAATTTTGTTATTTTATTTTAAATTTTATTTTATTGTTTTTAGGTTTGATAGACCAAAGTTTGGTCTTAATGGACATTAACTATAATCATAATCATCACCAAGTTTAAATGTTTACATAACATAAGACTATATCACATCTCTTCCATACAAGGTTGCGCTGAGAGCATCTCTTCTATACTAAGTTGGGCATCTCTTCTATACTAAGTTGGGCTCCAGCGTGCAATTATGATTGATAACATCAATTTATGACCCAAAAAAAGGCATAAAATTTAATTAAATTATGATTTTAGTTTAAATTATTATTATTCATTATAAAAAAATTAATATGTTGGGTTAAATATATATACATCCTTCACTTTATTATAAATATTTTTAATTGGTAAATGTACTTTGTTACAATATTATGGACACCATAATTTAACATGACACTTATTCATAAGAAAATCATAAAAATTAACTAAATTATAACGTTGTTATTATTATTATTATTTGAGAATGTAAACCTATGAGATTCATAGCAATTTTTCAAGATAATTCTTCCGTACATATCATTAAATGTTATTAAATACTAGGGGAAGACTTTGGTTATTAGAATTTTTCACTAAATAATATTTTATTAATTCTTTTTGCGCCAAGAGGCCCTCTACAATCCACTATAGAGTAAGCGTGTAGGTGTAATGTAAGTATGTAAACAATTCTAAATGTCAGCTTAATTAAAAAAAAAAAAAAAAAGTGATAGGGGATGAGTGCAAACATTCAAATGTCAACTCAACTAATAATAAAAAGTTAAAGTAATATAATTCAATTTATTATATTTTGATTTTGTTATTAACTTGTGAATAGGCTTTGTTACAATACCATCATAACTTATTTCACAACCAAAATATTTTATAACAATATGACAAGATTCTTAACCATGTTTATTCACCCCTACTTTACTGTGGATATTATGAACTTGTAAAAAATAGGCTTTATTACAATACCATGGCTTATTGTTGGAGATAATGGAGAAAGTTAAACATAGATTACTGTTATAGTGATGATAGGATTGAGACTCTAATTTTAGATCTCAGATCCTAATATCCAGAGAGTGGTTCAAACCACCTCCTTGTGTGAAAGCCTATATGTACTAGGTTGTTCTCCAGATAAAAACATAGTGTGTATGTGTGAAGTGCTTGGGCACTCTCCAGGTATCTTACCAGGAGAGCCACTTAATTAATAGAACATCCATGTTTATCATGGTATCAGAGTTGCAGAAAGGAGAGGATTGTACACTGAGTTTTGAGGAATGTGACATCGTTGCTGTGGAGCTGAAGAGTAGTTGTGTTGTCATCGAAGGGATCTAAAAAGTATAGTTGCGACAAGTCTCCTGTGCACTTTTTCATTTTGTGCATTGTCACAAAATTTTGGTGTACCTCAACGACTAGTCGTGGATCGGAGGTCAATAACTACGACGACTGTGCTCGCTGCGTTTTTCTGGCTACGTATGCCTGAAAGCTGCATGCATGTGCCTGGTAGTTGCGTGGAGACTCGCTACGTGGTGACAGGCTGCCCGGTAAACTCACCGACAGTGTTGCATGGAAAAACGTTGCACATTGCCACCACATGAATACCTGAAGAGAGAGCATGCATGCCGTTTGATTTCTAATACATCCTTTGTTTGGCTAGTGACTTTGTTTTTTGTAGCTCCATTCTCCTGTTGGGTTGCTAGATTAGGGAATTTTGAGAGTTAGAATTATGCTGGGAACCACTGAATCTTTTAGACCTAGTACTCAAGTTTTTTGCTTCAATTCTCGTTGCAAATTTTTCCATTTCAATGAATCCAAATCCCATCACCCTCCATGCAAATCTTTTAACCATAACTCTAGCGGAGTACCCATTTGTAATGGCAGAGTAAACCTTGCGAGATCGTATGCCCAAGAGAAGTAGCATCCCCTCTCTCTACCTACAGTCACAATTGGGTAACTTTTGCTTGTGAGTAGCTGGTTGCGTGCCTTATTTGAGCAGTACCCTGTGAGAGGAAGGAGATGAGTAAAATATGCAAAGTGAGCATTGGAGCAAGGCTGCACATACTCTGGTAAAGATGGATTGCAGTAGAAAGTATATTCCCTGATGTCATGTCTATGTATGCTCCTTCCTTTTTATTGCCATCATTAAGCGATGGAGCAAGCGAATTGAACACACATCAAAACAAACGGTCTGATCAATACATTTCTAAACCCTCACACCATTTTGGTCGTGAGGAGATCCCGCAATTGGGAAACTAGAATTCGAGCTTCGTAAGACTAAAGTGGTACAATGTAAGGGTTGTCAAAATGGGAGCATAAAATCCGTTGTATCCACTTGTAGAGTAGAGTGGAGTGTTCATCTAAAGAGGCATGGCGTGGCTGCAGAGGCAGCGTTCGATATGTTGGTGTATCATTGTGTGTAAGCATCACTAGTGTGTGGATCACTCATTACGCGGATCGTTGTTGTGGAGATCCCAAAACCAATTGAAATTAGATATTGATAGTGTTTCCAGCTTGTGAGAGGTCGTTTAGTTGATCGTCACCAGAGCCGAGGGCACTAATACCTACGTGGCATAGAAGCCATAGTCTACAAGGTTCTACAGTTTAAGAGCTGCCAAAGGGAGAAGTTTCCTGCCTGCATGGCAACGAGGTTGTTGGAGCTCATTAGAGGATCATGTGGAGTCGAAAAGGAATCTCGAAGCGAGATAAGCTCAACTTTAACAACATGTCTTTATTTGAAGATATTTTTAATTCTGATGATGATATTTTTCTCATGTGGGCATGTGGCATTAACATGGGTAGTATACTCGAGTTAGAAGAAATTTCAGAAAAACAATGTGGTTATGTTGATGACCACAAGAATGAAGAGGCACAGTTTGTTGTGCAAGATTCACAAGCTGATCTTCAAGAAGGGTGTGAAGAGGAACAAAGTGTTGAAGATCAAAAGGACGAGCTAGATGAAGCTAATTTCAAAGATGTCGTAGAAGAAAACAAAGCTGAAGAAAATTTAAATTGTGATGATCTCATTAATATTTCTATGTGTGCAGATGTTACCAACAACAACAAGGAAAAAGTAACAAAGTTTGAAGAAGAATTGAAGTTTCTTGAAGCATGGCTTGAAACACCATGTCTTTATGAAATCAACACAGAAGTTGCAATAATGAATGGTGAAGACATCATCGTTGGCATTCAGATAGTTGACACCAGAAATAGTGAAAAGGAAAATTCTTCTATCTAGCGTGCCATAATTCTGAGAAGGACGAGAACAAGAATTCAAGTTTTCCTTCGCAGGGGAAGAAATAAGGCAAAGATACATCACTATCTCATGGTGAGGAAAGTGAAGATGAAGCCTCGACTCAAGATGAACAAGCATGGACTCTCAAGCAAGAAGACTAAAATGAAAACTCTATTACCAAGTTTTTCATGTTTTTAATTGTAAGCCTAGCTGAGACTAGATCAGTGGGCGTATGTTACTGTTCAGTACCATTTCTCCATTAAGGGGGATTGTTGGAGATAATGGAGAAAGCTAAACATAGATTACTGTTATAGTGATGATAAGATTGAGATTCAAACCACCTCTTTGTGTGAAAGCCTATATGTACTAGGTTGTTCTCTAGATAAAAACATAGTGTGTATGTGTGAAGTGCTTGGACATTGTCCAGGTATCTTACCTACAGAGCCACTTAATTAATAGAACATCCATTTTTATCACTTATCAATACCACATGCCGGAAAAACATAAATTATTTCACAATCAAAATATTTTATAACAATACGAAAATATTTTTAACCATGGTTATTCAGCCCCACTTTAGCATGGATATTATTAACTTGTAAATAGCCTTTGTTACAATACCATGGTTTATCAATACCACATGCCCAGAAAACATAACTTATTTAACAATCAAAATATTTTATAACAATATGACAAGATTCTTAATCATGGATATTCACCTCCACTTTTCCACTGATATTATGAACTTATGAATAGGCTTTGTTACAACAGCATGGCCTATCAATACCACATGCCAAAAAATCATAACTTATTCACAATTAAAATATTTTATAACAATATGACAAGATTCTTAACCATTGTTAATCACTCTCACTTTACCATGAATATTATTAACCTGTAAATAATCTTTGTTACAATACCATCGGACTTATCAATACCACATGCCCAAAAACCATAAATTTTTTCACAATAAAATATTTTATTTTAATTTAATTTTATAACAATTTTTTTATTGAAGTTAATAGGAAAAATGTTATAATTAGTTTTGAGATATATCTAAATCCTCTATCCTCACGAGTACTAAAAATAGTCCCATAGAAATTAAATTAAGGTTTTAATAAAATTAAAAATGAGAATACTTTTATATTTAAAGATGTGAAATTTATATAATACAAATAATATTATTAAGAACCAACATAGATCCATCTTAATTAAGGATCCAAGGTATGAAGACAAGCAAAGTGAAAAGTGAAGGGAAGAGAGGGGGATGCGGAGAGAGGGAGAGGGGAAGAGAGGGAGGGAGATAGTGACAAAGATGGAGGGTGAAGAGAGAGAGAAATAGAAAGAGAGAGTGATGGGGGGAGACAAAGAGAGGGAGGTGGGAGAGAGAGGAAGGGAGAGAGGGGGGAGACAAAGAGAGGGAGGTGGGGAGATGGAGAGAGAGATAGATGGAGTTGGAGGGGGAGAGAGAGAGGGAGGAAAGAACAAAGATACAGAATGATATAGGTGGAGAGAGAGAGGGAGTGAGAAGGGAGAGATGGAGAGAGAGTGAAGAAGAGAGGAGAGGAGGGAAGAGAGAGAAGAGGAGGGGAGAGA
>APFE031705721.1:28567-53647 GCA_000404065.3 Pinus taeda
AAATTAATATATATGGTTTCTCCTTTTAAAGATTCATTTTACAAATATTTAATTAAAAAAAGTATTAAAATATTTTGAACAGGATTTTTGATTCTGTGTTGAATTAACCTTTTGATTTAAGAAATGGTATTGGCTTGAGTAAAGAGTAGATATGTTTAAAATTTTACCTAATTTGGGACTTTAATGTGGTAATTTTTTTTGTTAAAGGTAAATTTGTGATCCATTCAAATTCACCTATATGATAAAAGAGATATTAAACACATTAGCAATTTAAGATTCAAGTGAATGTTTTGGTCGACATTAGTGAAAATTATTCTATTTTTTTTTAGGATGTGACATACTTACACATCAGGATCATACTGGGTTGTAGAATGTGCCTCTTGGTGCAACTAGAAGGGAAATGCATGACACCTTTTGTGCCCATCATAAGCTAACTCAAGGTATACGTATTTTTTACCTACAATTGCTTGTTCAATAAGAAGATCTTTAACTCCTTCCATGCTTAATATGGAGTTGATAAGTGATAAAAAAGAATGTGTAAAAAAAGGTCAAAACATAAAATGACATAAAATAGTTAGAATACATGTTTAAATGTGAAATAGTATTTGGATTGTGTAAGTAATTTTTGAATTTTTTAACTGTGATGAGAATATTATATTAAATCAAAATATGTGCCTAGATTGCAACCTACACAACAAGTAAGTTCTTTGAAAATCCTTTGAGTCCAATTATACTTGTAATCTCACGACAATGTTTATTATCAATATCTATTAGCCATTTTACTATCCTAAATGGCACAGGGTATTTGGAGGTGTAGATTCTCCAAAAGACCTATAGATATAGACAAAATTTACATTGTATATCAAACCCACTGTTAAGGAATATTTGCAAGGGAAGGAATATCATTTCTCATTAGGACTTCTACATCCAAGTTTACACCTTTATTGATCAAAGCATCCGCAACACAATTGTTCATTCTCTACACATGAAATAAGCTAAATGCCTTCCATGATTTCGCTAAGACTCCTCGGTCAATTAATGTATCTTCCTATAGCATTACTCTTTCACGGCTTTAAAAAAAATGTTTGGACTGTAGATTTATAAATTTTCTATAATGGGTCATTGTTTAGACATGTGATGTTATTGTTTCATCCTTTACTTGAACCACGCTATCTCCAAACACTCATTTGTATAATTGTACAAAATCAAATCCATTCCAATATAGATAGCTTCACATATTTCTACATCTGCATCTCCCATCTAAATATCTCTCATAATTTTATTGAGACTCATCAATCAAGTAATATATATTTCCACAACATTTCTCATCCTTATAAACAAAAGCATGCATTTGTTGGCCAAATTTTCCTCTTTAGTTAGAGATAGAAAATAGGAATTTTCATCTAATTTTGGGATTGTGTCTTTGAGTGTTCCTAATGAATCCAAATTATGTTTCAAGTCATCCAAGTTGATATCATTATGTTGGGAATGGGATCCCCCAAGGATAGTTTTGGGGCTAAAATCCCATGTTTGAGTCGAATTTTGTAATAAAATAGTAAAGTCTCCACATTTTGTGGTTGCGGAGTGTGAAGGTGTCATGAGTCATAAAGGGTTATCCGCCCTTATTTTTGTAAAGTAAAGTTGGCTGTAAAATATCTATCCATGGTCCGTGGACCATGGGATTGTATAAATAGAGCTAAGCTCTAAGTAGTTTATAAGTAATGGATTGGAACTAGATAGTCATAGCTCTGAAGTAAGAAGTCTAAGTTTTGGGTCGTAGTGTAGGTAGAGGCTTTGTAGCTGAGTGCGCAAAGGCCTAGGGTGGAAGTCCGCAGCTAAGTGTGTGGACCCCTGCAGTCGTGTGCACAGAGTCTGTAATCACTTGGAAAATATCAATAAAGAGAAGTATTATGCAAATTCTATGTCTTTATTCCTGTTAATGCATCTTGACATGTTATGTATGAATTTTAGTTATAATGCTTATATGATGCGTGAATGTATGTAATTTAGTTGGTTAAGAGAACACAAGTAAGAACATTTGTTTACGTGGTACTAAATATACTTGTTTAATAAGATAAGTAAGATTCCTAAGATAACTTGACAATCTGTGCAATATGTTGCCTTAGCAGCGTGAAAGTATCGGAATCGAATGTTAGGGTTGCGTGAAGGCTAGTTGTGCCCTTTTACAGAGGTATTGAAGGGAGGAATAAGGGCTTAGGAAGACAGAACCCTAGAACTTAACGACCTGTGAAAAAGCATGAATAGAAGGAACAAAATGACATCACGACCATCTCAGGGTGCAGAAACTTGGTTCCAACATCCCCCCATACTACTTTGGGTGAGACTTCAGTCCACGCTCCATGGGCTGATGCCGAAAGGGCGAGTAGTGTAGGGATTTGTTTGGCTAACTAAAGCTGAACCTGGGTCAGGCCCCAACAAGCTAGCAAATGGTTCTGTTGCCGAGACTAGAATCTGCATGAGAGATGTGTGATGTCGTATCATTGGAATCCAACTAAGAAAGAAATTAGAGACTGGTTGGATAGGAAGATCCATGAATTCATGGTGTAGGAGAACAAAAGTCTGCGACTGACAAAGGAATAGTGGCTGGACAGGTACCTATATACAGAAAATACATGAGATATTTTTATGTTCCTTTTCGGTTGAGCTATACGAGTGGATCGCAAAGCTAGCAGATAGCCAAGGAAGGTGGAGACTTGACGATCCTATTGTTTGGACCCCGAAGCTAGTATAGAAATTAGAAGCATCAAAGGATAAGATTGCCTGCACTATCGATCATCATCTCAATCATGTCATAGGAGGATTTGTAACTGAATTTGTAGTCGATGCCTCAATTAGCTACAGTGAGGCAGAGTGACACTTTTTCAAAGGACTACGAGGTAAGTACTTGAAATCTTTGAATACCTAGATTAAAATGTTATTGTGTGAAAAGCGGGTTATGCAGCTACCTTGATGTTTAGAGCTACGCGAAGTGGAAAAACTTACAGGAATGAAGAAAAAAGGGTCACGAATATAGTCCATTAATTTCACCTCCGCGAGGTGATGAAGAGGGAATAGCACGCGTTTCTTCGCGAAGTGTTATTCAGTTAATAAGACAAGGATTCCTGCGACTACCACCTCCACCCACTCCACCTCCAACATCACCACCCTCTCCAGCAACTTCACCCATACCACCTCCGCCTCCACCACAGTTAAGTATAGAAAATTCAGTGAAGCTACATTTTTTCAAAGGCTTGGGAAATGAGGACTCGAACCAATTTTGGTTCGTGGTGAACGCTGCATGGGAAGCTCAGGGCATTACAGATGATAACGTGAAGAAGGAAACACTGGTTATTGCGTTATCTGAAAATGGGTTTGAACTTTTCTTGTGAGCTTACAAGAACCTCACCCACTTCCAAAGATTAAATATTCCCAAGATATATTGATTAACCAATGCGGAATTAATAATGTGCTTGAACATAGGTGTATGCTTATATTTGTTTTAAAACCATTATGTACTATAATTTCACTTGCTTATGCTGGTATAAAATACATATGACAGTAAGTAAAGAAGCTAATCAGAAACACATGCATAGCAGCAAGTGTTGGAAATAATACTGAGAGGGGGGGTGAATCAGTATTATCAAGACAATTCTTTTCAATTCTTGTATACACTATTTTAAATAGAGAAATCCGCGTATATACACAGCTTCAGTGAAGGAAAACAACGTATAACTTACAGACTTGTAATTTAATTACTCTTCAGATGTTGATTTTAAATCTGTGTGTCAAAACCATAGAAACAATAACCAAGAACAGGAAAATTAATGCAGACAGTCACACACAAGAACACAAGATATAAGGTGGAAACCCAATGTGGTTGAAAACCACCTGCTGCAATTCGTCTATATCTTTTTCAATTAGAAACTTCTTTTTACAATGATTCTATATTGGTGCAGTCCTTTACCAGTACGCAGGTTGCAACCTACAGAGAGTTACAACCCTCTCTCATTCTCCAGCTTCTTCTGGAAGGGAGCTACAACCCCCTTAGCTCTTGTACTCGCTAAGATACTAGGACATAGGTGCTGACTTACAGAAGGCTACAACCTTCTCTTTTCTTCCAAGGATCACGTTTCATAAATTTTCAGACTAGATCCATGAACATCAAACAAACATCAAGTATATGTGCATCAACCAATCTCCTTTCCACAAACACTACTGAATCAACCAATAACTTCTCAGAATGTTGTAACCAGAAAATAATACCAGTAACCTGACACCAATGTTGAACCCAGAACACTACAGTACTACACAGAAGCAGCTAAAACATATTTCAAGAGATGTACGCTACTTCACTATGTATAAACCTGCATACATACGCAGCTGTATCAAAGTCAACCTATGTATACGCTTTCTTCAGTTGTTGAACCTGCGTGTATATGCGCCTATGTCGTGTCAAACCTGCGTACAAATCTATACAAGGCAATTTTTCTCTTTTCAAGTTTCAGACATCAATTATACCCAGTTTATCAGATTTAGAGATCTAATCATGTGCCAAATATAACAAATCAAAAACTACACAATGATACTACCATTCAAGCCTTAAGGTCTTGATTCATCAATATAACTTATCCATATTTTAGCACTCATGTTCTTCCTTGGATCAGATTCAGCAATGCACCATAAACCAACCACAGTGTTCCCGATCTTGCTCTTCTTCAAATATTCAATACTTGAATCGATACCCTTGCCAAATGATCTTCTTCCCTTTTTATAGTCTTAGTACTTTCTTAACCATGGTCCAAAACCATTGAAAACCAATACTAGGGACCCAATACCAGGGTTCAATACTTTGTATGCAATACCAAGGACCAAAACCATAGGTTCAAATATGTCGGACTAAATACCATGGACCACACATAAACTTTCGCACATGTACGTGCTTTTTTCTTCATGAAAGTGCATGTATACTTATACGTACCTTTTGATCAGTGATCCCGCGTGTATACATGACTTTACTAAGAGGAACCTGCGTATACCTTATTTTCTTCATCCTTTATGGTCTGATCATCAATTCCTTGCTACTGACCTGCTGCACTATGCTCTGTCATCTGTGTGAGTTTCCATCAAGGACAACACTTGTCTCATAATGCCAACAATCTCCCCCTTTGGACTTGATGGAAACAACACCAAATCATTCTCCCCCTTTGACATCAAGGGCAAAGGGGGACCAAGATATTCTGTTTCCTTGGTAAACATTCTATTGTCCATACTCCCCCTGAGTACCTGCTGAAATCTCTGCATGAGCTCCCCCTTTGTATATGCCAAGGTGTACCTTTCTGTCCATGCTTCCTCTGAGTACATGCTAAAATCTCTGCTCTGCTGAAAAGAGTTGTTCATGCTCCCCCTGACTGTAAGCAAGGTCTGCAAAAAGATATTCTACAAGAAAAACATGACTCTATACATCATAAGTGACCTTCCTATCATCAAATACTCATACATACATTCATCTCCCAACCAAGTGGGGATATACCAAAAGTTTACACATGATAATACAAGAGTAAAACATCATTCATCCCACGCATAGTGGGGAAACCAACATAGGCCGTTACATGACCTTGATAAGAAATGAGATACAAGACATAGAGACAAAATATCTATGATATCAACAAGACTATGATAGATATCAATAATTAACATCAACAACATATATCAATCATCATTCAAACCAGAAACCATGTTCTCCTTCTGCACCTGTTCTACCTGAAATCAACAACAATTGAACCAAGATAATTCCAGCAATGCATTATTAGAAGAATATATGCTCCCCTTGAACCTGTGCCAGATGGTCTCTGTCAGACCCAAATCGGACTCTTTTCATACAGAAAGTCTTCAAACCAACATATACACGACTGTATTTTCATAAAACGGTGTATGTACGCAGATACCCCATGTGAAACTCGCGTACAACTAGAACAGACAAGTTTCAACAACAAGATGATGCATCAACTACTCCTAGTTTCTGTCTAAGATATTCAAATGTCTCCCTGGGCAGTGGTTTGGTGAGTATATCAACAACCTGTTCCTTGGAGGGAACATACTCCAAGTTGACCTTTTGTTAAAGCACTTGTTCTTGGAGAAAATGATATTTAATAGGTATGTGTTTGGTCTTTGAATGCATGATAGGATTCTTTGAAATATTGATTGCACTCGTATTATCACAATAAATGGAGATAGGTGGAGTACAAGTGATTTGAAGATCTTGCAAGGTTTGCATCATCCAGAGGAGTTGTGTGCAGCAAGATGCAACAGCCACATATTCTGCTTCAGCCATAGATAATGTAATTGAGGTTTGTTTCTTGCTGAACCAAGATACTAATCTAGACCCCATAAAGAATGCACCACCACTAGTGCTTTTTCTGTCATCCACACTTCCTGCCCAATCCGCATCTGTATATGCATGAAGTGTGAGATCTGTACCTCTAGGATACCATAGGCCATAGTTTTGATTTCCGTGAAGATACTTGAAAATTCTCTTTACTGCTTGAAGATGAGTTTCTTTTGGGTTTGCCTGAAACCTTCCAACTATTCCCACTACATGCATAATGTCTGGTTGGGTACCTATTAGATAGAGCAGACTACCAATCATGGATCTATAGGTTGGTTGATGAACTGTTGTTGATTCATCATTTGCACTGAGACTGCATCCTGTTACCATAGGGTTACATACTAGCTTCGAATCCTCCATCCCATATTTCTTCAAGATCTACTTGAGATACTTGGTTTGTGATAGAAAAATGTCATCTTTGTTTTGTTGGACTTGCAAACCAAGAAAATATGTGAGCTCACCAAGCAGGGACATTTCAAATTCTTTTTGCATCACCAAGGCAAAGTTTTGACTCATGTCTTCCTCATTGCTACCAAATATGATATCAACAACATATACAACAAGTATTAGCAACTTATCATTGTTAGTTTTTACATATAGATTGCTATCTGTTGATCCTTTTACAAAACCTTGTTGATGGAGATACTTATCCAACCGATAGTACCAAGCCCTTGGAGCTTGTTTAAGACCATAGAGAGAATTTTTGAGTCTGCATACAAGTTTTGGATCATTTCCAAGGATAAACCCATCCGGTTTCTCAATGTATACTTCTTCATCCAAGTCTCCATTCAGAAAGGCAAATTTTATGTCCATCTGAAATACTTTGAACTTCTGAAAGCTAGAGAGAGCAAGGAACATTCTTATAGCCTCAAGTCTAGAAACTAGTGCAAAAGTTTCTTCAAAGTCTATGCCTTCTTGTTGCACATACCCTTTACAAACAAGTCTTGCCTTGTTTCTCACCACATCTCCATTTTCATTTAGCTTATTTTTTAAAATCCATTTTGTCCCTATGACATTCTTATCTTTTGGTCTATGAACCAACTCCCAAGTGTTATTCTTTTCAATCTGCTCGAGTTCTTCGTCCATGGCCTTGACCCAGCATTTATCTTTGCAAGCCTCTCTTACATTTTGCAGTTCAGTGGAGGAGAGAAATGCTAGATAGCTTGAAGCTTCTGAAATGGTTCTTCTTGTTTGTACACATGCCTCTTTTTGCCCCAAAATTTGAGATTCCGAATGATTCTTCTGAACGTATCTAGATGGAGTCTTCTCTTCAATCCTTATCTGTTCTTCTGGTGCCTCATGGGTTTCTTCTTCGTCATGAATTTTATTTGATGTTGACGGATAGTCTTCGTCATCTTCAAATTCTTCAGACTTTACCTACCTACGAGTGCTCCCTTCTTCATCAACCACTACATCAGTGCTTTCAACAATTTTGCAAGCCTTTTATTGTAACATTTGTAAGCTTTGGTGTGGGGAGAGTAGCCAAGTAAAATGCCTTCATCTGCTCTAGGTTCAAACTTGCAAAGATTTTCATCAGTCCTTTTAATGTAGCATTTGCTTCCAAAAATTTTGAATTATTTTATCGTGGGAGTCTTACCATACCAAAGTTCATGAGGAGTCTGAGTGTTGTTTATCGGACGTTTGTCTTGTTGGGGATAGTAACAGTGGCGAATGCGGCTTCACCCCAAAAGGTTGCAAGAGTTCTAGACTCATCAAACATAGCACGAGACATTTGTTGAACCATTCTGTTCATCCTTTCCACTACTCTGTTTTGTTGAGGAGTCCTTGCAGCTGAGAATTCCCTTCTTATTCCATGTTCTTCACTAAAATCAAAGAATTCATCTGAGGTAAATTCCCCTCCTCGATCGGATCTGAGACATTTGATTCTGCGATCAGATTCATTTTCAACCAAAGATTTGAATGACTTGAACTTTTCGAAGGCTTCATCTTTATACTTCGTGAGTCCTATCCAACACATCCTTGAAAAGTCATCAATGAACAATATGAAGTACTCTTCTCCTCGAGGTGACCTCTTCCTAGTTGGACCACATATATCGGTGTGAACAGGTTCAAGTGGCCTGCTAGCTGATCCTTCCTTCTCAGGAAAATTAGTTCTGGTTTGCTTACCAAATTGATGATTTGCATATTATATTGTCTGGAATTATGATGTCAGGGAGATCACGAACCACCTGATATTTGCATGCTTTCCTTATCTGGGAGAAGCTAAGATGCCCCAATCTTTTGTGCCATAGCTAGTGTTCATCATTCTTGCTTAGATAGCATTGTTGTTCCCCTTCTTTGAATATGTATAAGTTATTTGGAGTTCTTGTGCCTTTGATCACTATTTTTCCTCTGTCAATCTCATGAACAATAGATCCATTTGATCTAAATATTACCTCAGTTCCTTGATCTCACATTTGACTAACACTTAATAGATTATGCTTTAAGCCATCAACATACATAACATTTCTAGCTTTGACTTTCTTTTTCAACTAAGCAGAACCTTTACCTTTTATGAATGCAGGGGTGTCATTTCCAAATGAGACCTTCTTTTCCCTTTCTAAGGCAGTATATGGCTGAAGCTTTTCTTTATCACCTGTCATATGTTTTGAGCATCCACTGTCAATGTACCATTGATTTTCCTGTCCTTCTGCATATAAGGCTATCCCACATCTTTCTGGTTGTGGTTCTTTCTTTTTCCATGTTTTGGAACTCAATGAATTTGGCTCCTTCTGAGTTGTTTTCTGAAACCTGCTTCTACATTCAGAGTCTTCATGACTGAAATTGTTACAAATAGAACATTATATTTCATTTTCAAGAGAAAAGAAGTTATTGTAGGTTCTTTTCATGATTCCTGTCATACTCCTTTGTTTTTGAGCTTCCCTAGTCATGATGGTCTCACAGGAAACACATTGAGCAGCTTTATGACCAAAGTTATGACAAGAGAAACATTGCCCATTGAAGAAATTCCTGCGATTATCAAATCTACCAACCATATGACTGTAGTTTCCATTGACATCCATTATTGGGCTAGAATGATTTACCTATGGTCGATTGAAGCTTATGTTCATCCTTGAAGTAGATTTCCCCCGATTTACTTGGTAATTTGCATTATGCTTTTGCTGTCGATTGTCAACTTGTTCACTTCTCCTTGTTGCATCAAGATAACTTTTGGAGGTGGATGGCTTCTGCGCTTGCTTCTGAGCTTGAGATGCTTCTTTAGAATATCCGAGACCTGTCTTGATTAGCAGAGAATGCTGCACTTTGATAATCTTATCTAAAGTTTCAGATCCTTTAGCAAATCTGAGATTAAGGGCTTTTGTTTTCTCAATTTCTTTTCTAAGTCACACAATTTCACATTCTAACTCTTCATTGGGTTTTTATATTTTTTAGCAAGTTGGAATGTTAGAGTATCTATAATCATATTCTTTTCCTCTAAGCACACCTTCAGTTTAAATATTTCTTCATAAATTCCTTCTTCATTTATAGCATCCAAGAAATCATCATCTTCAAAAGCCATCAAAAGTCTATTATCATTACCTTGTTCATCTTCATCACTATTTGACAATCCATCATTATCTTCATGTGTGTAATAGCTCTTCTTATTTACATTGTGTTTTATGTTCCATCTAACAGGTTCCTTACCTTTGTCCAGTTTATCTTTATGAGGACATTTTGTAGCATAATGACCGACTCTTCCACAAGCAAAGCATTTGAAAGGAAGCTTACCTCTGAACCTTCTAGTTCCCCATTGAAGGTTCTTGACAAAATTTGGTTCTTCCTCTTCTTCTGACATATGTCCTGACTCATAGTAGTCTCCTTTTTCTAAAGCCTTGAATGTAGCTTCTCTCCTGTCTGATGGTCCTCCTTTTCTCATTTCGTAAGCGGTTAGAATTTCGTGCAGTTGCGACATGGTAAGGTTCTGTAGATTCTGCTTTTCTTCTATGGCAAAAACTTTTGAGACAAACTTGGGAGACAAAGATCTTAAAACTTTTTCAACCACAATAACTTCTTTTATTTCTTCACACAAGTTTTTCATACAATTTACAATCTCATCTATACGTAGGAAATAACTAGCCACACTTTCATCATTATGCATTATAAGACTTTCATATTTAATTCTAAGAGTTTGTATTTTTGCTCGTTTTACCTGTTCATCTCCTTCATAGATTAAAACGATCTTGTCCCATATTTATTTTTCACTTTTTAGCTGCATAACCTTGACGAATTTTGATTGAGATAGACTTCCTAATAGAGTATTGACAACTTTTGCATTTGTTTCATAATGCTTCTTGCCAGCTGCATCTGTAGGAGTTGTTGATGGAAATGTGTATCTTGTTTCCACAATATTCCACACTTCTGTACCAAGAGATTGAATATAGGCAGTGATTCTTACCTTCCAATAGACGAAGCTGCTCCCATAAAAAATCGGTGGCCTGATAGATGCTTCCTTTTCGTAGTAGCTCATGATGACAGATCTTCCTTCAAGCGATCAAGCTTTTCCTAAAGGACCTGCTCTGATACCAATTGTTGGAAATAACACTAAGAGCGGGGGTGAATCAGTATTATCAAGAAAATTCTTTTCAATTATTTCACAGATTTGTCTACGCTGCTTTAGATAGAGAAATCCGCGTATATACGCAACTTCAGTGAAGGAAAACAACGTATAACTTACAAACTTGTAATTTAATTATTCTTCAGATGTTGATTTTAAATCTGTGTATCAGAACCATGGAAACAATAACCAGGAATAGGAAAATTAATGCAGACAGTCACACACACGAACACAAGATATAAGGTCGAAACCCAATGTGGGTGAAAACCACCTGCTGCAATTCGTCTCTATCTTTTTCAACTAGAAACTTCTTTTTACAATGATTCTATACAGGTGCAATCCTTTACCAGTACGCAGGCTGCAACCTGTAGAGAGCTACAACCCTCTCTCGTTCTCCAGCTTCTTCTGGAAGGGAGCTACAACCCCCTTAGCTCTTGTACTTGCTGAGATACTAGGATGTAGGTGTTGACTTACAGAAGGCTACAACCTTCTCTTTTCTTCTAGGGACCATGTTTCATAAATTTTCAGACTGGATCCATGAACATCAAACAAACATCAAGTATATGTGCATCAACCAATCTCCTTTCCACAAACACTACTGTATCAACCAATAACTTCTCAGAATGGTATAACTAGAAAACAATACCAGTAACCACACACCAATGTTGAACCCAGAACACTGCAGTACTACATAGAAGTAGCTAAAACATATTTCAAGAGACGTACGCTACTTCACTATGTATAAACTTGCGTACATACTAGTTGTATCAAATTCAACCTGCGTATACGCTTTCTTCAGTTGCTGAACTTGCGTTTATACGTGCCTATGCCGCGCTGAACCTGCGTACAGATCTATACAAGGCAATTTTTCTCTTTTCAAGTTTCAAACATCAATTGTACCCAGTTTATTAGTTTTAGAGATCTAATCATGCACCAAATATAACAGATCAAAAACCATACAATGATACTACCATTCAAGCCTTAAGGTCTTGATTCATCAATAGAACGTATCCATCTTTTAGCACTCAGGTTCTTCCTTGGATCAGATTCAGCAATGCACCATAAACCAATCATAATGTTCCTAATCTTGCTCTTCTTCAGATATCCAATACTTGAATCGATACCCTTGCCAAATGATCTTCTTCCCTTTTTATAGTCTTAGGACTTTCTTAACCATGGTCCAAAACCATTGAAAACCAATACCAGGGTTCAATACTTTGTATGCAATACCAAGGACCAAAACCATAGGTTCAAATATGTCGGACTAAATACCATGGACCAAACATAAACTTTCCCACATGTACGCGCTTTTCTCTGAATAAAAGCGCATGTATACGTATATGCACCTTTTGATCGGTGATCCCGCGTGTATACACAACTTTACTAAGAGGAACCTGCGTATACCTTATTTTCTTCATTCTTTGTGGTCTGATCATCAATTCCTTGCTACTGAACTGCTGCACTATGCTCTGTCATCTGTGTGAGTTGCCATAAAGGACAACACTTGTCTCATAATGCCAATAGCAAGATGCAACAATAAAACAGCACACATAACAACAATATTGATTTGGAGTTCACCCAAAACTCTTGGGATACGTCTCCTTGAGCTCTAGTCAACTCGACTAGGATCTTTGTGATTATGGTAGCAGTTCTTTTACAAGCTCCATGCTCAACTCCAATGGTTTACATAGAACACAATGGGCTTAGAATACCATCTCACCCTTGGCTCTGAAGCTCGCAGGATTTCTGGCTTTGGCTCTGTCTCGTGGCTTTGCCTTCCGCTTTTTCTCTATCTTAGCAACTGCCCAATCTGTCTCTAACATTGAGTGGCTTTTAAGCTTATCAATTATTGTTTGTTCGTTTCCCCTTTTGGGCTCTCTGGCTCCCAGCCTCTATCCATTCAAATCCCCTCTTAGCGTTAAACAATCATTGTGGAACACCTTCAAGTATGGTGGCCACCTATTTTTAAATAGAAAGGACCATTGGCGCATTTTAAATCCCCAAAAAGTAATTTCTCTGTTTACACAAAGAAATACCAAGAAACACTGAAAAATCCGCCAAAATGCTTTCTATAATACTTCAAATATTATTGAATCCGCCCTACAATTCCATCGGGTTCACTTTTATATCGTTACGACAAGTCGTAGGCCACAGATTCCTTTGTATTTGGGTTTATAGTAGAAAAACCCCAAATACACAGAAAATCTGACAAATGGCTTTATCTCAAAACTCAAAATATATATATTCATAGCCATAAACCCTTTTGGGTCTAGCTTTATCGCATTTCGCATGTCCTCCCCGACCTCTTATCGTCGTTGCTTCGATCAGCCTTATCGGTGCATCGACGTATCGCATGTTGCAAGGTCTCAAGTCCCCAGTAAGTCCTCCCTTTGGCCATGTTGCAATGCGATCAGATCTCAGCCGTTGGTCTTCCGCCACCAGATCGACGACTGAGATCTTCCCTGCTCAAACAAAACTGATAGACAATCCTCCGCCATTGATCTACGCATGGTAGATCCGACGGTCCACGTTGATTTCAAGCGTACAACTTGCCTAACTCTTAATGATCCTTACGGACCCGATGGAGTTTATAAACTCCCAATCCATAAAATTTTAGGTATGCTCCCTGTATTAATGCTCGATTATCTTTACGCCTGATATCCGTCGGATGATGCAGCCTCCAGATCTTACTGTTGGTGGGTACCCAACATGCAAACGGTTTAAATGTTGTTTGATGTGATATGGTGATTGATTTGGACCGTTGATATGCGTGGCAGATCAACAGCCATCATTAACTCGTGCTGATCATTGTCGTTGCTTTTAAAAGGCCGCAGTCATTTAACACAAGACTTGGGTTTTCCGATGTGATAACAAAACCCCATATATATATATATATATATATAATATATGGATGCTCGATAAAAAGGCCACATTTTCCCATTTTTTTTATACATTTGAAGACTTAAGAGGTTTTTCTAAGATCCATTTTGGATCATGCCTTCCCACTAAAAGAACTTTTGGTCCCCAAAAGACTAATATACTGATTTGAATAGTAAATGAGAGTAATAGCACCCTCTTCTTTCAGCCTCCATACACTTGCCTTACATAGTGCCTTTTAACCAAAGCCTTTGACCACTTTCCTTCCTAGATGTGCTGGTCCTCCTAGGAAGAACTGCCTTCCTCCTTTCCTTCCTGTAGAACTCCTGCTGAGATGGTCATAGAAGGTGGTTTGAAATTTTCTACCTTGATCATTGATCCAAGGTGGCTCAAACCAATGTGAAGTATATCTGCTCCACAAAATTTTCATTTGTACTTGTTTGAAAAGCTATCAACAAAAACTGTTAACAACGATAGGAATACAGACAACAACTAGATGGCTTAAACTCCTACTTCAAAAAAAAAAACAGATTTCACATCTTGTGAGAACCTCCATATCTTACATCTACATACAAATTATGGACTAGATAACAAGCCCACAAAACATGCCTTTAAGACAAATGACCCTTCAAGTCAATCATGTAGAAAAAGACCTTTAGGACTCTTTTTTAGAGATGAAACAATTCATCATTATCTCTATCTTGGATACCACATCAACTTTTCTCAAGTCAATATTACATGCATGTTACAACAAAGCAATTAACCCTTCAAGTTAATTACACATACATGTTCAAATACAAGGAAATCATTAACATCCCTGTGTTCATGCACATCAAGCTTATGCATGCATTTCATCCTTCAAATTTTGCTTAAGCACACTGTACTTTCGAAGCTGAAAGGAATATAATGTTACAGTAATAAAGTGAGTCTCCTACTCTATTTTTCCATTCACCTTCTTGGCAAAATCCTACAACTTGCATTCCATCAACAAAGAAATGCAAAGATATGCCTTATATCAATAGACATGCAATCTTAATTGGATAAGAACTCTAACCATTTCTTACCAATCCATTTCAAAGGTCTTGCCTTTGTTTACACATTAGCACAACATGTAAATGATCCTAAAACACATCAATCATGGAAACTTCCTTTCCATTTATGTCATCTTCTCTTTCCAACTTCTTTAGCTTTTGTGGAAGTATTGTTGGATTCAGAGTCCAACATTTTGTAGCAACATGTCCTTGCTTATGGCAGTAAATACAGCCCATGTGCATCCTCTTGACAACATGATTTTCCTTGTCCAATGGACCTTTGGCTTCTTGCTTCCTTTCCTTCAAAAATTTCATGTATGTGGCCATTCTCTTCCAACATATAGAAACATGATGGTTATCCAAACCACAAAAGTAACATGCAATTATTTTCCAATGGTTATATGGAAATTTACCATGTTGAACAAAATCAAAAGGAATATGATTAGAACCGGATTTATACCTTTCTCTTCCACCTCTTTTACCTTCATGAGGAGGTGAGCTAAACGAAGAAGTAGCTCCCTTTGGAACACCATCAATCTCTTCAAGGTTGTTAGAGTTTCCACAACTCTCTGGTTCATGTGTATGCTGATATGCACCTTCTCTCTGCAAGGTATGCTTCACACCATTACATTCCCCAAGGATACAATCTTCACAATCTTAGGGTAGAAGGCCTAAAAATGAAACTCCTTCCTGGAGCTGTTTCAATGGTTTTCATGGCAGCTTTGGAACTTTCTCCATAAGATTGTCCATATCCAAGGCCCAAATACTTAGGCCTTTCCTCAACCATTATTGGCTCAACAATACCTTTTGCATGCTTACCCAAACCTTTTCCTTCATAGCCCATCTTGGACATTAGCTTGGAACCTATGCCTTTGGTATGATTTTCAAAAGAACCAATATAAGCATTCTTAGAAGAATTTGAAGACAAACTGGAATGGTTTACCTCTTCTTCAAGCTAATACTTGACTAAGGCTTCTTTGGAAACAAAGAGCTGTGACTCCAACTCATGCATCCTTTTTAGGTTCATATTTGTAATATGAAGTTTCCTCTCCATTTACTGCAATTTGTCAAAAAGCGTCTACTTCTCTTCCTCCATAGAATTCAACTGTTCTCTAAGTATGTTGCTCTTCCTTCCATCCTCATACATTTCTCTCACCTTTTCCATCATGATGAACAAGTCTTGCTTCATGTCTCCATCAAAGAATCTTGTGATGAAGGAGGAAGTTGAGGACTCACTTGTATAAGTTTTCATTATGCAAAATGAACAAAAGAACTCCAAACAAGATTAATAAAGAGCTTATCTAAGCAAACCTTTGCAACAAACCTGATGTGCTTCAAGGATTTCCTTGAGGTCCTTTGGGATAAGAAGAATGCCTTCCTGGATGGAGCTATCAATAGCTTTCCCTTCACCTCTGCAAACTCAAACAATAGTCAGTCTGCAAATAAGCATACAATCAATCAAACAATCAATCCTTCACTGCCCAAACACCTTTCAGACAAGCAATCTTTGCTCTTTCAATCAATCATTCTGCTCTAATACCACCTGATCTGAAAATGGTTTTGAACTTTTCTTGTGAGCTTACAAGAACCTCACCCACTTCCAAAGCTTAAATATTCCCAAGATTTATTGATTAACCAATGCGGAATTAATAATGTACTTGAACATAGGTGTATGCTTATATTTGTTTTAAAACTGTTAAGTACTATAAGTTCACTTGCTTTTGCTAGTATAAAATACATATGACAGTAAGTAAAGTATCTAATAAGAAACACAAGCATAGCAGCAATAAAACAAAACACATAACAACAATATTAATTTGGAGTTCACCCAAAACTATTGGGCTACATCTCCTTGAGCTCTAGTCAACTCGACTAGTCTCTCTGGGATTATGGTAGCAGTTCTTTTACAAGCTCCACATTCAACTCCACTATTTTACATAGAACACAATGGGCTTAGAACACCATCTCACCCTTGGCTCTAAAGCTCTCAGGCTTTCTGGCTCTAGCTCTGTCTCGTGGCTCTGCCTTCTACTTTTTCTCTGTCTCAGCAACTGCCTGCTATGTCTCTGACATTGAGAGGCTTTTAAGCTTATCAGTGCTTGTCTGTTTGTTTCCATTTTCGGGCTCTCTGGCTCTCGGCCTCTGCCTGTTCAAATCCCCTCTAAGCTTCAAACAATCATTGTGGAACACCTTCAAGTATGGTGGCCACCTGTTTTTAAATGGAAAGGACCATTAGCGCGTTTGAAATCCCCAAAAGGTCGTTTCTCTATTTACACAAAGAAATACACAAAAATACTGAAAAATCTACCAAAATGATTTATATCAGACTTCAAATATTATTAAATCCGCCCTACAATTCCATCGGGTCCACTATTATATCGTTGTCGTAAGTCACAGACCACGGGTTATTTTGTACTTGGGTTTATAATGGAAAAACCCCAAATACATAGAAAACTTGACAAATGGCTTCGTATAGAAACTAAAAATATATATATTCACATCCATAAGCCCTTTCGGGTCCGGCTTTATTTCATGTCACATGTCCTCCTTAACCTCCGATAGTCGATTGCTCCGATCGGCCTTATCAACTATTGGCGCATCAGCGTATCACATGTCGCAAGGTCTTAAGTCCCCGGCAAGTCCTGCCTTTGGCCGTGTTGCAATGTGATTAGATCTTGGACATTGATCTTCCACCACCAGATCGATGACTGAGATCTTCCCCTCTCAAACAAAGCTGATAGACAATCCTCCGTTGTTGATCTACACATAGTAGATCCGACGGTCCGTGTTGATTTCAGGCGGACAACTTGCCTGACTCTTAACAATCCTTATGGACCTGATGGAGTTTATAAACTCCCAATCCATAAAATTTTGGGTCTGCTCCTTGCGTTAACGCCTGATTATCTTTGCACCTAATATTTGTCAGATGATGCAGCCTCCAAATGCTACGGTCGGTAGGTACCCAACATGCAAATGGTTTAACTTTTGTTTGATGTGATATGGTGGTTGATCTAGATCACTGATTTGCACACCAGATCAATGGCCCTCATTAACTCGTGTTGATCACTGTTGCTATTTTTAAAAGGCCGTGGTCATTTAACATAAGACTTGGGTTTTTTCAATGCAATAATGAAACCCTATATATATATACATATACATATACATATACTATACATATACATATATATATATATATATATATATATATATATATATATATATATATATATATCTACATATACCATATACATATACATATTACATGGATCTCGATAAAAAGGCCAAATTTTCCCAAAGTTTTTTTATACATTTGAAGACTTAAGAGGTTTTTCTAAAATCCATTTTGGATCAGTGTGCTGCAGGATTGCGCACTAGCCTGGTACATCCAGTACTCTAATGATAACCCAAACACTGGAGTGGTAGACATCCAGATATCACTGAATAAAGAATTCAGTAGGTCGAAGTTTGAGGCACAATCAATTGTGGGGTTCAAGGAAATCACGATGGAACCAAGTGAGACACCATGGGAAATAAATCAGAGGTTGAAGTGTAAAATCCGCGAAGCTAACATGAACCTAACAGATAGAAAACATCACGAATGGTTTGTGGCTTCACTTCTACCACACCTAAGGGTTGCGCTGTCACAATAGAAGATAACGACTCAGGCAGAGACCTTGGAGATTGTAATGAGACTGCATGAAACACCGATGCAAGATCCGAATATAGGGGTTCAACAGATCCATGCGCAGCTGAAATTTTTTTTGCCTTGAGATGCAAAGCTTGAAGCAGGATAGAACAGTTCGACCAAAGGTGCGCGAAGAGGTATTGTGCCTGAAATGCAAGGTTCAGGGGCATGACAAAAACCATTTCCCTATCTTTGTGAACTACATGGCAGGAGGAGGATCAATGCCTTTGAGGCCAAAAGCTTAGGCAGGACCAAGCGTGGGGCCTGCATTATGGTGTGCTATATGTCAGGTAGCAGGAAAACATGCCACAGATAACTGTAATTTGTTGCAAAATTTTATATAGACACTGCAACAACTGTTCTGCAACTTTTGTAGGTCGGTAGGGCATGATGAGCGTAATTGCAGAAGCTATGAACTAATGATGGATATAACTCTTGCCTATAAGGTTCAAGCATAAATGTGGCCCCCTGACCATACCTAGGGGATGGTGCGGATAGGCTTTTAGGGGCACGGACGAGGCTGAGAAGGAGGAGGACCTGGAAGAGGTCGTGGACAACTGATCTACTACAATTGCAGAGGACCAGGACATTATGCCTACGATTGCACTGACCCAACACGTCCGTCGTGCAAGTATTGCACTCTGTTTGATCATGAAATAGAAGATTGTCCTACACTGATAGCAAGGATAGGTGACAAAGGGGTGCTACCACCTCATCCTACTCAGAACCTATAGATGATGAGGCCTAAGCCATGCGAAGAAGATCTAAACATAAATATAGTGCTCCAAAGTGGAATCACAACAAGGCGAAACAACTCGAGGACAGTACATGTGTTCAAAAAGCTTCAGTGAAGGAGGCTGAGTTCGATTTGGAGCATGCATGTGAAACATTCATTGAAGCAAAGAAGAGCTTTGCTGAGGCCTCCACCTCAATAATCAAGGATAAGCCTAATCAGGAGATGGACCTTTCTATGCTTACAACCTTCCTGGAGACATGTATGAAGTTATTGCGCGATAGCAAGGCTATGAAGGGGCTATAGGAGCTTATAAACAGATGCGCTGGAAACACCCTGAGTGAGCCATGCGTAGTACGAAGATAGTGAAGCATAAAATAAGGATGGGATGGGAGATGAGGCTGATTGCATAGATAGGAGAATACAAAATGGATCAGGTTATTTTGGACCTGGGGTTAAACGCAAACGTCTTGCCGAAGCAGAATTGGGAGCGGATGGGGAGACCCGTGCTGTAGCGGTATCTTATTCAATTAAGTATGGCGAATCAACAGAAGATCATCCCCATGGGGCGGCTGAAGGGGGTGACTATAGATATTGAAGGTGTGAGTGCGCTGGCTAAATTTGAAGTAATAGAAATTGTGGATGACAACAAACCCTACCCTGCGTTGCTACGAATTGATTGGGCTACTGATATGAAAGGGGTAATCAATATAAAGAAGTGAAAGATGATATTTGAGAAGAAATCACTCTATGTAATAGTACCCCTAGATCCTGTTGAAGGATCGTGTTATACTGAACTAATCCACGATTATGAGAGTGATGACGATTTGGACTGTATCTATAAGATAACAATGCGAGACAAAGATTGGGTGAATCCAATGGCGGATGGACAAATTACATGGGATCGTGATAGTTCCTACACCTTAGATTATGATGAAGAATTAGAGCGTTGGCATAATCGATTACATGAAGTAACTACACTAAGCTATAACATGATGACTCAGTCACTGCGCTGTGTCATCAGAGGTAATAAATTTGCCCACTTACGATGGCCTGAATGATGTAGATATCTTTCTGGATGTAGTTGATAGGGAGGTACCAGAAAAGTAGTGATTCTAGGCGTTGGACTGGGCACTGCATGCTATGCCTGGAAGATGGTGGGGTACGCATAAGGGAAGCTTTGATGATTGGCACAAATGTAGAAGGATGATGAGAACACACTTTGGGAAGCTAAATGTGCGAATAACAGACAAATATGATGGGTGGGATGATATGCATGCACACTTGGCAAAATGGGCTTAAGCATATGGAGAAAATCCCCAACCTGAATGGATGCACTTATTCTATCATCCCCTGGATGTCGTCCTAATGAACTGGTAAGTAGAAACAGAGCTCCGCCATGGTACAAGTGAATGGGATATTCTATGTGAAGGATTCATGAAGATGGGTTTGATTGTATCGACGAAGCGCTACAAGAGGTGAAAGCAACAATATTTAGGATACCATAGGATCCTTTAGACCTGATTCACCCTGAGTGGGCTACTCAGCTGAGTCATGTGCTAGAATCCTATAATGTAACCGCTGAAGAAGAAGATGAGGATCCGCGAAAGATTAACATCCCTTAAACAGAAGGTCACCATGAGGTTGAAGGACACAGATTGAGAATCCTAACATAATTGCACTGTTGAAAACAAAACAAGTTGGTACAGAGGCAAAGCCCAAATTCATGAAGATTGGAGATTACTGGGATGACGCAATGGTAGATAAGGTTGCTGAATTTCTCCGTGAATACCAGGATTTATTCCTACCAATTTTACGGACCTAAAAGGGATAATCGGGGGCCTAGGTGTTATGAAGATCACGTTGAAGCCAGTTAAGAAAATACCTTACCGTCTCAATCCAAAATATAAGAAGAAGGTCCACTTAGAGTTAGAAAAGATGCTCGTGGCAGGTATCATTAAGCCTGTGGAAGAATCTAACTGGGTAAGCCCAATGGTGGTACAAGAGAAGAAGCAGAAGGATGAAATAAGGATATGTGTGGATCTCAGAAAGCTGAATGACACTTGCGTACATGATCGTTTCCTTACTCCATTCACTGATGAAGTGTTGGAAAATTTCGGTGGCCAGGAAGCATATTCCTTCATTGATAGATTCTCGGGGTACCACCAGATCAAAAATGCGCCGAAGGATAAGAGAAAGACAACCTTTGCGACTAAGTGGGGTTGTTTTTAGTACACTATAATTCTGTTTGGACTGAAGAATGCGCCTTCAATTTTCTTGCACATATTCATTGTTGCGTTCAAAGAGTTTATTCATAAGTTCCTAGAAGTATACTTTGATGATTGGATTGTGTTGGGCTGGTAAAACGCCATGTAGCAAGCTTGTGCCTGATACTAGATACCTGTCAAAGATACCAGATCGTGCTCAATCTGAAGAAGTGCCTATTTGGTTTTCCTTTTGGGACCCTGTTGGGTCATGTGGTTTGCAGGCAAGGAATAATGGTAGATCCCACGAAGATCGCAGTGATACTAAATCTGGAAGCGCCGAGGAGTGTAAAATAGTTTCATGCTACCCTAGGACATATAGGATACTATAAAAAGTTTATCAAAGGCTATGCCCAAATCATTGTGCCTATGGAAAATTTGTTAAAGAAGGATGTCACATTCTACTAGAATGAGGACTGTAAGAAGAGTCTGGATGTATTAAAAGAAAAGATGGTCACTGCACTAATTTTAGTCTTCTCGGATTGGAAGAAGGAGTTCCATGTACACGACAACATGTCATGTATAGTGCTGGGAGTAGTACTGACATAGGCTAGTGGAGAAGACTTGGACCATCCTATAGCATTTGCAAGTAGAAGGTTATCCAAGGTGGAGAAGAACTATTCCACCACCGAGCACGAAGAGTTAGCTATGGTATATGTGCTCTAGAAGTCTAGACACTACTTGCTGGGAGGCCATTTTAAGATGTATACAGATCACTCTGCGCTAAAGTACCTGGTCAATAAGCCTACGTTAGGGGGGAGAATCTATAGATGGTTGTTATTGTTCCAGGAATATGATTTTGAAGTTATTGTGAAGCCTAGACGACTGAACGTGAGACCAGAACATCTGTCACGCATCAAAACAAGGGAAGAACCCACTAATTTGGAGGAAGGATTGCCTGATGTGTAGCTATTTGCAGTATGTGGCATGGATGGTTTTTGAGGATATCATACACTTCCTATGATAGGAACTGCCCTGGATAGATACACTATCCAGCAGAAGAAGGAGTTAGTGGTGCGCACTGCAGATTTTGCTAGGCATCTGTATAAAATGGGGTCTGATGAGATATTGCGATGATATATACCTGAGTTTTAAAGAAGCAGCATCCTCGCAGACGCTCATGGGGGCACCACAGGAGGACATTATGCAGGGAGAGTGACCGCGCAGAAGATTCTATGCAGAGGGTTGTGGTGGCCAACCCTCCATCAGGACTCAAAAGCATATTGCAAGGCATGTGATGTGTGTCAAAGGACTAGCAAGCCATCGCAGAGGGATGAGATGCCTGTGAATCCACAGATGACATTGCAATCCTTTGTGAAATGGGCAATAGATTTTATGGGACACATTCAACCCCAAGGAAAGATGGGAGCAAGGTAAATTGTCATCGCGACAAAGTATTTGACTCATTGGACGGAGGCACAACTTGTGAAGGATTGTACAGGTGCAATTTTTGTAAAGTTCCTCTTTGAGTATGTACTGACGCGATTTGGTTGTCCAAATATTTTGATGAGTGATTGCAGTACACACTTTCTAAATGAGACGATCAGTGCGCTGATGGAGGAATTTCAGGTATATCACCAGAAGGGAACACCTTATCGCCCATAGGTTAACGAGACAGTGGAAGCATTCAATAAAGTGCTAGAGAACGCGTTGACCAAGGTTTGCAATGCTCAGCGAAGTGATTAGGACCTACGCATACCTGTAGTACTATGGGCTTATCAAATGACATGCAAGAAGTTGACTGGACAAACTCCCTTTAGGCTTGTCTATGGTGTTGAAGCAGTAATGCCTATGGAATATATTGTGCCTAGTCTGCGCATAGTGATGCTCACAGGTATGACGGATCGCGGAGCCCTAGAGGAAAAGCTCGCACAACTGGATGAGCTTGAGGAAGAGATATTTCTGGCTGGATTTCACCAACGGGTCCAAATGCAATACAAAAAAGCATGGCATGTGTTGAGCCTCAACCTTGCACCTTCCTACACACCCTCTTATCCCTCATTATCCACTCACTTCACTCATCCAGTGGTTAAATCATTGCATTATAGTCTAAAAAGGACTGTTTATATGGTTTTCTGACTATACTGATGTCTGTTGTTTGGTTTAGTTTTTTTGTTCATGCAGCTGCGAAAACTTGTCAGTTTCCGTAGCCAGCACAGGTTTCTGCAGCCAGCACAGGATTCTGCAGCTATTTTGTTAAAAGTTGTGCCCCAGGTGTCCTTTGAAGGAACGAGCTACATGGGCAAGCTCCAGATGGCATGTACATGGATCGTGTCCCTTCGAACAGACCAAATCATCCATTAGAGGCCGTGGTCAACCAAAGTCAAAGACGAGGCCAACCGAAGAGTTCAGCGGTGGCACGTCACTGTTTTGGGCACGTAAATGATACGTGGCCTAGTTCTCAGCTCACGAAGGCACCAGCGCACCTGGAGATTGTTCTTGAACACTGAATCTAACAGCCAACCACTCCGAAGATTTAAGACGCATAACGACAGTTACACTAGATCTCGGCTGAAGAGATCTACGTGTCTATGGCAATGCAGTTAATAGCGCAGTAGTTGTTTAGTTAGTTGTAGTATTTTGCATTATAAATAACGCGTTGTTGAATGCTGTAGGGAGACTTTTGATACATGTAAACTCTGAATTGTTTATGTAATTTCCGCGCTGCTGGTTATCTTATCACCCCACTGTTTTATATGATGTTGATTTAAATACATGAGAAGACTTTTCTGAAGATAGCCGTGTGATTAATTGATTGGCTGAAGTGGCAGAGGGCCCCTGCACGCTGAAGCCTTGTAAAGTGTTTGTTTAGTTTCATTATGCTTTTGTTTTATCATTAATCTGTACATAATATGTTTTATGTTTCTGTTGTTCATATCTTTACTTTTGTTTTCTTAGAGCTGTAAACTGATCAGTTCTTTTTGCAGGTTCTCTTAGGCAGCCCGGGCAATTCTTCATTTTTTTAATAACTTTTGGCATATGAGATCATCTTGTCCTTCCTGCTAACCTTTATTTTTTGAAGTTTACATTCAGCATTGTCCTTTTCAAGTTGTTATTTGTTTATTTCTTTTTCTACTAGTTAAGATATCATACTGCTTAACAATTTATGATTTCTTTCTGTGGTCAAATGACTATATCAGCAAGAGATCAGAATATTACTAACTATAGTGTGATTTAGTTGTCATATTACTTACTCATGATTACTTCCCCAATGTAGATTGAGCTGAGGGGTAAAGGATTTGAAGAATTCAAGTAGTGTGATTAGTTTCTTTTATGCAATCTACTTTCTTGAACAGTTAAATATCATGTTACTTAACTTGTTTATGATTACTTCCGATCAGGTAGATTGAGCCAAAGGGCAAAGGATCTAAAAAGTTAAAGTAATGTGAATTAGCTGCTTTGCTCTAAGTTTGAGTTGTTTTCCAATTTTTTGCTTTCTTTTCATTTTCAGCAGCAAGGATACTGGGCCATTGCCATTAGTTCGCTTTTTGATGCATTTTGTTTTCTCTTAAGAATTGATTTCATTTCAGTTACTGTAAAGCTTTCTTTT
>APFE031705721.1:56087-89331 GCA_000404065.3 Pinus taeda
GGGGAGCATAACCCTTTTCCCTTGATGACAAAGGGGGAGAGTAACTTGGGGTTGCCATCAAGTCCAAAGGGGGAGATTTTTGGCATTATGACACAGATTTGGCACTATGACACAGGTGTTGTCCTTGATGGCAACTCACTCAGATGACAGATCATAGTTCAAACTCTCAGAATGAAGAAAGAGAGGTATACGCAGGTTCCTCATTGACCAAGCCACGTGTACACGTGGGTTAAAAGACCAAAAGGCGCGTATAGCGTACACACGCACTTTCACAGAATGAAAGGCGCGTATACCGTACACACGCACTTTCACAGAATGAAAGGTACGTATAGCATACAGACGCACTTTCATAGAATGAAAGGTGCGTACATGTTGGAAAACTTAGTTCTGGTCCGTGGTATTTGGTCCATGGTATTTTGATCCATGGTATTGGTCTAACGTATCCTGTCTGAAGTGTTGTCCCCAGGTATTTGGTCAAAGGTATTGGTTCTAAGTGGTTTTGGTCCATGGTATTGAGTAAGGCCTAAGACTATTAAAGGAGGAGAAGATCATTAGGCAAAGGCACTCAAGTATTGCATATCTAATGAAGAGCAAGATCTAGAATATAGGTTATTGGGTTATGGTGCACAAATGGATCTGAATCAAGCATGAACTTGAGTGCTTGATGAAGGATAAGTTCTATTGATGGGTCAAGATCTTAAGGCTTGAAGTGAAGTATCTTTGTGTGGTTTTGATATTTTATCTGAATAACTGGCGCATGTTGTAGACTAAAATTATTGTAAAGATTAAATCATCATTTACAGATCTGTACGCAGGTTCACTTTAGCAAAGGCGCGTATACACGCTAGTTTTCCATATCAAAATAGCGTATACATATTAAATTTGATTTGTAGATCTGTACGCAGGTTCGCCTTGAGAAAACAACGTATGTACGTAGGTTTGACATATTAAAGTAGCATATATCTCATAAAATATGCTTTAGCTACTTCTGTTTCCTGTTGTAGTGTTCTGGGTTCTGGCATGGGTTCTGGTTACTATTACTGTATTCTGGATACAACATTCTGAGAAGTGATTGATTGATTTAGTTTTGGTTGGTGCAAAGGAGATTGGTTGATGCAGATAAATTTGATGTTTGATTGATGTTATTGATGGATCTAGTTTGAAAATTTATGAAACGTGGTCTTTGGAAGAAAAGAGAAGGTTGTAGCCTTCTGTAGGCCTGCACCTACGTACTAGTAAACACATCAGCTAGTACAAGAGCTAGGGGGTTGCAGCTTCCTTCCAGGAGAAGCTGGAGAACGAGAGAAGGTTGTAGCCTTCTGCAGGTAGAAGCCTGTGTACTGGTATAAGGCTACACCACTAAAAAAACTGTAAAAAGAAGTTTCTTATTAAAAAGAAGATAGAGACGATTGCAGCAGGTGGTTTTCACCCACATTGGGTTTCCACCTTATATCTTGTGTTCATGTGTGTGTGATTGTATGTTCTGTTTTACTGCACCTGGTTACTGTTTATATGGTTTTGATGCATTGATTAAAGATCAACATATGATAAATTAACTGAATCATAAGTTTGCAGGATATACTCTAGTTTCCTTAAATACAGTTGCATATACACGCAAATTCCATTAACTGAAGTAGCGTACATGAATCTGATTATGGAAATGAAATATTGTTGACTTACTAATATTGATTCACTCCCCCCTCTTAATGTTATTTCCAATAGTTCCATGACGTAAGGGAAGATGAAAGCAACAAAGTTTGAGGATACAAAGGGCCTCAAGGAAAAATAAGAGGCACAAAGGAAAAATGAATGGAGAAGAGAGAATAATAGTGTATGAAGCAAAAATAAATGGAAATGGAGTACAAGAGCATTGTTGGAAGTGCACTGAGCCCTGTACTCCAAAATTGGGGTGCCTTCCCTTATATTAATGTGTGAGACTATCAGATTATGTGAGTCTAAGATGGACTGGCCAATGGGAGGCTTAGAAGGGGATTGACCCATGAGTGCTTGTTGAGTAAGTTGATAAATCACTAAGTGCTTGATGATAAAGCTGATAAAACACTTAGTTCTTGCTGAATGGGCTGATAAACCACTCATGTGCTTGCTATAAAGATGATAAGCCACTAAGCAGAGTGAATTGAGCTAATGTGGTGCTTTTTGTTAGGTTAATAAACCACATGGAAAATGGGCTACATATTCCTGCAATGCTTTCCTTCAAAATATAGCTAATAAATCACCTAGATAGTGGATTCAGACTCCTGGAATTGAGCATTGCCCCAACTAAGCCTTGGGTGAATTCCTTGAGTAAGTTTCCCCTTAGAATTTGGATCTGGCTTGGGGATGACCAATTGTAAGAAATATTGTGGTGTAATTTACCTATGATTGGGTGGAGAGTTGAAGTCCCTCCTTAAGTTTCCAATGATTTCAAGTTATTTAGATAAGTATAATGGATTATGTTTGAATTAACTATGGGTAATGTAGTTATCTTATATATTATTAGAAAAATTTTGGTTCAACATTACTCATAGAAGGTTAATGAATTCATTGCATGTTTGAATGAGTTGTACCATATGTTTTTATGGATATGTTGAACTTTTGGCATGATGTGATGGTTATTGTTTTCAAGAATTGTAGAGTTGTTATATCATTATGTTTGTTTGTATGAGGTCTCTTTGTGAACTCATTATTACAGGTGTTTTCTAGCCATATAATATGTTTATAAATTGAATGGCTCCTTGCCACACTTAAGGTTATTTCACATGATAAGATGGTAGCATATGTGTTGGATGCTAAATTCTTCTTCAACTTGCATTAATAGTCACTTTGTTTAGGAGTGATCCAATGAATTTATAATTTATGCATACTAGTGTATTGTTGATAGATATTGATAGTCTCTGATCAAAGATCAATGTAAAGCTATTTTGTGAAATCTATACTTTAGAACCACTTCTTTTATTTTTCTTAGAATCCATTGTGAGTTAAGTTCTGTTGGTACCCTATCATTCTTGTGGAAATGACATAGGACATATGAAGGTTGTTCCTCAATATTTGGCTATTGTTCCAAATATGTGGTGTTTCTGGTAGAAGTCCTTGTCTTCAAAATTTTTTGGTAAATTTCCTTAGGTTTTCCTTCTCTTCAAGACTCACCAAAAATCTAAAACTCATCCATGACTAGATGGTTCTCTTAAAGTGCCTTGTATCTAGGATATATACTTATTCAATTTCCAATTTTGAATTGTATATGAATACATTCATGGCTAAGTTACTTTGAAGTGTCAGTGGATTAATCAACAATCCAAGAAATATAGGCATAGTGAGAGTGCATAATTATTTGGAGGCTTGGATACAATGTGGAACCTAGATGATATCCAGTGGGTCTTGAACTAGATGCATTACACAAGTGATAGATTATGGGAATATGGTATCCAAGGGTGATGAAATAGTGCACAATCTTGCAATGAATGGTTAAATATTGGGACCAAATTTCTTTTAAATGCGAGTGTAATACAAGAGCTCGAGGGTTTGAGGCATGCCAATAATGGACAATGGAGTGAGACCTTATATTACTATCGAATAGGATATAACATAAAATCATTGCTAAACACGCTAGGAAGGGCCAAGTGGGGCTCGTGCTTGAGCTTATGTGGAAGAACTGTGGGGATATGATAGGGACCATGTGGATGCCACATAGGATCCCATTAATGATGTGGACCCAATTAATATTATGTAGTAGTGCCACATGTCTCGTAGGTGGATTCCACATGGAAGCGCCCTGATGATGTGGACCCATACCAATGTTGATGTGGCAATGCCTCATGGATCCCCCATGGTAGTGGTGAGCTGGTATGGAACTATGATAATATGGAGGTGGGACCATTTTCGATGACTTGTCAAAGGGATGTGGAGGCCATGTGGGAGCCACATGACCTTACCAGCACCTATCATTAATCACCATAAATAATTTGCAATGTAAATTTGTGAAATGGGAAGTTGCGGTGGAGTGATGATACTAAATGATGGAGAAATTCCTATCTATCAGGGATGTCAACCAACAAGACTTCCCATCGCTCATCAGATTGACCTTATGACCCTCCATAACAAGCATGCTACCCCAATGTGACACAACTGCGAGATGGCCAGATTGACAACCCACATTTATTTCACTGCCCTCATGGTCTAATGTGGGTTAATAGGGGGGGTCTATCATGGGGATTCCCAATATGGGACACACATTAAAAGGGAGAAAGCTTGTGGCAAAATGATTGGGGTATGGTTCTAATTAATGTCCCTCATTCACCCTGAGACCCCCTTGGTCTGTCATTAATAGGGGGATCAAAAATGGGAAATCAACCATGAAAAACCACTATAATGTCTAAGAACCTAGAATTGGAGGTAACATGGAATCACTGCATAATTCATAGGGTTGAGCCTGGTGGGGACCACAAGCTTGGATTGATGTGGAAAGAACCATGGAGACTTGGTAATAGCCATGTAGATGCCATGTCAGGGACATGGGTGATGTGTGACTTCTTTTGATGACATAGCAGAACAACACATGGGTGCCATGTGGCAACCTCATGTTGATGTGGCCTTCTTTAATTGGTCAAAATTAAGGAAGGAAATTTCAATTTATGATTGAAAGTGAGATAAAATTTATATCAACATAAAGCTCTTAATGATATGGACGAGTTGGTGGCATTTGTTTTGAGATTTGATGAAGTTGTAAAAAGAGGATTTTGTAACCCCATTTTCATAAAATACCTCTAAGATTGGGATAAGTCATAATCAACGCCTACCACAACTCGAGATAGTACAAAGTGGTGGGAGGAAGTGTTACACTCCACCCATTAAAACCTAAAACATTCTCAAAATATTTTGTACTAAATATTAGGAGGTAATAGGATACAAAATATTATCCCTACTTGGACATGGAAACAAATAAAAATCAAAGCATATAATCTAAGGAAAAAAATGCGTAACTAATTTGGTAAATGAAAATAGCATCACTCAGTGAAATTGGAAATCACACAAGTAAAATTTGAATCTAACTTACTATGATACAAGGATGCTCTTGATAACATTAGATATTACCTAGGTAGAAACGTTTTTAGAGTTTGATCATTGACACAAAAAGGAAACTTTAGTTGTTCAAATGGTTAGGGAAGAATGCATTAAACCTATATTTCTTCAATTTAATATGGACCAAGCCAAAGACTTTCAAACTTACCATAACTAGTTTCTTAGCTTTCTTGTTCTAACGCAGAACCAAATCATCTTTTAGGAATTCTCATTGACAAGTTTTCTTATAAAACTTCTTCTGGTTCTTTTCCAGCCCTTGAAAGGATGATCAAAATAATTTTCTTATGGTTTCATCCAATTCCACCAACTAATCCACTATATTTTGCATATCTTTTGAATAAGTAGAAAAATTCTACATGATTTTGTATATTGGGAGTTCCAAATGAATAGGAAATGTACTCTATGTACTAGTTCAAATGGATATTTCTTAATATAATCCTTCTTCGTGATGAATGTGACAAGATGATTCCATAGCCAAAACAAAATGATGATATTCTTGTTGAATTGAAGGCTTTGGTATTATCAACTAGAGTTTTTTCATGCACCACAGTTATGATAATGATGTTGTGTTATGGAAAACCTATGATCATTTAATAAGTTTCCTTTTTGGTGGGTATAGCTTCCACCCACCTGGTGTAATAATCTATGGTGGTAAGTGTAATTTCCCTTGCTAGAATATGCCAATGCTATTGGAAAATTAATGTACTCACTTGAAAAAAACTATATATTTTTATTTTAGGAATTTTTACAAACACTTTTCGAAAAATTGTTTCTCCAACTATTTAGAAATCACTGCTAACTACTTTTTATCAATAAATTTATCAAATAGACACCAAATTATCCTATCTAATTTTATTAAATTATATCATAATATTACATGCAAATTTATTTTAAGAACCTGGATTCTACTTAGCAATGACATTGTTTAGCTCCCCCTAAATTAATATTTCCTCAAAGTAGAACTTGGCCACTTTAGAAATAGCCTTGTCTTCTCATTAAAATAATCTCTTCAAGGGGGAATGCGACATTCCTAGAAATTAGCTTGGATCCCTCAGTGACTCAGCCCTTCAAAGAATTATTGGACCTCTTCCTTCATGATAAATAACTCAACCCTCTATTTATCTCAGCCCCTACAATTGGAACTTGACCTCCTAGTAAAAAATCAACCTTCACAAATTAATTAGGCTTTCCAACAACTTGTCCCATCCAATGTATTAATTCAGCCTACCAATTAATTTGAACCCTAGGAAAGTAGAGAAACATTATAATGAGATCAAACCCTTGCAATAAAAACTTAGCCAGATAATTAATTTAGATTTTTGGAAATAGAACTTGGCTTCCACAATGAGATTAGATCCCCAAAATGAAGAACTTAACCCCATCAATTATTTTATTTAGCTGCCTGGATAAGAACCATAATCAATTTAGTCTACTATGATAAACTAGGACCCCACAAACAAATTCAGCCCCAGTAAATTAACTTAGCCTCATTAAAATACAGGTTGTCGCAGTGATGAACAATTCTCCTTACAACTCCCACAATCTCTAGCAAATTAAATTCCTCAATTGAACATTTACGAAGAACCTGTTTGATTCCTCCTTTCTTGACGTTCTAGGGTGGCTATGTTTCATCACCAAAACTAGTCTTAATTTACTAAGGCAGCTTGTCTCACCATTGAAACTGATCACTCACTATGGTTCACCTCAAAACACTAGCTACAATATATGTCAAATCCACTTTCACAAATAACTAGATCATGCGCTTAGTGAGCTATAATTTTTTATTTTTATTTTTATTTTTATTTTTAATTTTTAATTTTTTTTTCTTAATTTTTTAATTTTTTATTATCATTGGAAAATAACGGGGCATAAAAAATTCCACGGGTCATAAAGTAACACCCATTTTTAATTTAATTACTCAACATAAACTTAGAAATGATAGTCAATAATTAAATTATATAAACCCCTTCTTTCAACTATAACCTATGGGAATAAGATAGGCTGCTAAGTTGGTCTCCTACAATGATTACTCGAAAAGGGTCATTACAGTCCTCCCTTCATGGTATTTTTTGTCCTCAAGAATTCCATAGTTTACACACCAACACCAGGATCCAAAGTATAATCATCGAATTCTCCAATAGATATTTTATATGGAATCCTAACACTAATGAAGCTAGCCTCATTGTCACAATCTATCATACTCTGAAGCATTCCACTATAACTGTATACCATCTCTCATAAAAATACCTAGTGAAGATGAAGGGAAGATCCCCATGGGCCAATGGGGGTATTAGTGATGGAATAATCACCTGCTGTGTTGATACTAGATCTAGAAATGAAGGAGCATCATAGTTAAACAATTCTCAAGTTGATATCTGAATAGATCCTAGCAAATCACACTAAAATCTTAATCACTAATGATGTATCTAGGAAACACATGGAGTTTGAAAATATCCCTGCAAAAAATGCCAACCACTTTTGTTTCCTTGTACTCCAATGGAATCGTAAAGGAATGCAAGAGATTGATCAACTAGTCAGCCACCACATAAATACAACCACAATCCTACTCCTTTGGTAGACCTACTATTCAATCCACAAACATACTGTTCCACTCATTTTATAGAGTATGAAAGGGATGTAATAATCCTGCCAAATAAGCATGCTTCAACTTGCTATGCTAACAAGTCATAAACCCCTTTGAAAAACTAAACATATTGTCCTTGAGTTCCTCCCCATAAAACCTTTCTTTGATCTGTATGTAAATGTGGCAATGCCAAGGTTGCCCCGCTAATAGTGAATCATGGAATTCTCTCATAATCTCATCCTTGAGTGTGGACTTAGGGATTATGTAAATCAATTTTGTGCAATAGATAATATATTCCTCCAGCTTTTACTTGTCATCTTGAAGGTTTCCATCGATCAGATCACAAGCAAACTTGTTCTTGGAATACTCCACTAATAAGTGGGGTTTCCAATCAACAAAGACCTCTATAAGAGTGAATCCTACTATCTACTTGAAAAGGGAATCCACAATCATGTATGTCTTTCCCTTCGTATAATCCATGATGTGCTAAAAACCCCTTTCAAGGATCCTCGGAGGGATTTTCCCAAATACCCTATCATATTTTCCCAACCATGTCTGGATTTCTACATAAAAATTCCTTCCACTAGCTAAAGGTTTTTGTATTATGTTAAAACACTCTTCTATCCTAGATGTGTCCCCATACTTGACTATGATCTCCATATACTTGGCTATAGAAATATTAGAGAACCATCGGTCATGCCTCTTAGAACTACTTTCCTACCATCCATTGAAATGAATTTCATATCTATGGTCTAGTAATTTTCCAGTGCTTCCCGATAGAGATATGCCACTGAACACCTCATCTGACATTAGTATCTCCAGATTCACCACATATAATTTATTGATCATGGTGTAATTACCGATCTTTAATTCCAGTAATGGAACCCTTCTTGTGCATGTCATGTTGAATCCTCCGACCAACTCAACATCGAAACCCCTAAAATTTTCTTTATTGATGCCTCTTCTAGATACTAATGTTGAGTCAATGAAGTTGTGCATTGACCCATCATAAATAAGGATAGTTATAAACTATTATTGCACTATTCCTTTGACCCCAAAGGTATGGTAGCTTAGAATACCTGAAAGTGTTTCTATAGTGGCAACCCTAGTCTCCAATAATGGTTGCTATCTATATTCATATGCTCATTGTCTTTAAAAAGTCCCACCTCTTCTTCCCTATCACTATCTAAATGCACCTCTATGTAGTGCACTTTACCTTTTCCCATACACCTTTGACATGATTCTTAACATTCTTTGAAGTTAAAATAGTTTTTCCTCCTTCTCAACTCATCTCAAGTACCCCCATCCAACTTGTTTTTTCCAGACTCATAGAAAGTCTTCTTGTCTTTAATTTTAAAAGGGTGGGTTTCGAATGGAATTTGTTTTTGGGAACCACATCCTCCACATACATTTTTATATTGATAGAACTTGTAAGGAATCTAGTTTGAATTCCTTGACCTAGGCACATATGAGCTCAAGTAACCGCTTCACAAAAAGAATGATTAATATGTGCTCTGATACATTGATCACCATGACTGATAATCTCTAAAACTCACAAATCTAGACATTGAGTGTACCTATTTTCTTGAGCTACACCAACTCTCCAAAATTCATCTTAGGGTTCTTCTTATCAAACCAATTAAACAATCTATGTGTAAACTCAAAATAAGAGGTAATGCTAGAATTCCCTAGTGTAACCATGCCATGGTACCACCACTCATGAGATTCTCCCTCCAAATGTAGTGTGGCATGCTTAATGGACTCAACTTATGTCACATGATTAAGTTGGATGTAGGTGTTTTACTTTTGAACCTAGGCTTTGTTTGTGCAACTAGATGATCCAGTAAAAGAAAGGATGGTTATCTTCCTCTATTTCTTTTGGAGTTCATAATTTTGGGACTTGTTGATGGCCATAAATGATGTCATCAATATTTGGGAAATCACATGTTTAGAGCCCCAAATTAGACTCATTTCTTTTTGGGTTGGTGGTTCGAACTAGTTTTAAATTGGGCCTAGTTACCCTTATGAAGATTGCTCCCCAAATGGAGACTTTACGATATGGTAGCTAAATAAGAATACAAAAGGTGGAAGGAAGTTTTTAAGTGATTACAATAAAGGAAATGATACTTTAACTAAAATATATCACACACACACACACACACATACATATAACTCGGGCACTAATGTATATGTGAAAACGTAAGAAAACTTCAACAACTAGAAATTCGAATCTCAGGTTATCTCGCTGATTAAGAGCCAACTGTAAATGAATTTTTTAATTCAATTAAACAATTAATTGAATTAAAATTGCAACAAAATTCACATATAAACTTATAATTGTTATGCTTATGAATGAAAAAATAAAAAGATAGTAGTGAATTATAAAATCATTCAATCACAAACATAAACAACACTTAAATGATTCTAATCATAAATTTAAGAAAATAATTCAATAATAATACCAAATCTTCTTTATCTAATTGAAACATGGAATCAAAATGATTCTCTTCTTATATTGGAAAAGAACGGAGTACAAAACTATAATTGAGCCTTTTCTTTGCAAAATTCAGAACCCTTTACACTAGGCCCAAGGAATGTTTAAATAGTTTACAAAGAATACAAAGAGAGGAGTTTCATCTCAAAAATTATCTCCACAAAATAGAAACAAACTTAAGAAAAATAGAAATTTGTTACAACTTTTCAAACTGAAATGAAATTCTTAACTCGAAGCAAAATTTGTTGATGAAGAGCCAGTGGGTGTTTCCATTCCTAATAGACTTCAAGAAGATTAGTGAACTTGGGGGATGAGTGAGGTTTAAATATCACTTGAAAACTATACACTTGAGCTTGTAATATTGGAAGTAGATGAATAATCTTCTCATTAATGAACTTAGTTACTTGAAGGTAATTATGAGGTTTAATGAGAAATTCCAGGATTAGCTGAAAATTCACCTTTGACAATTGCTCAATCATACAATGAGACTATTCTGTCACCTTGTAATTTTGATTTCAATATATTTGCTTCTAGGAAAGACTCCTCTGTATCACTTGATATAATTTTTGACTCTTAAGAGACAAAGTTATATATTGGACCACAAAATTAGAAATCCTCTCTACATATTTTACCAACTCTTTGACCAAGTGTATATGGTTTTTCCAAACATCAAGAACTTTGGAATTTTTCTTTTCATCAATTATAAGTAGGCTTGGAAAGTACATCTTCAGATCCTTCTTCCACTACAAAATATCATTAAGATTGCGTTTGGTTTCATCATACTAACTTTCCATGTCAACCAAATAATCAAGGAAATAATTAACCAATTTATCTTGAGCCTACACTATGTTCAACCTATCACAAAATGGTTGTTTCTCTTGCTGAAGTTGCTGATTTATGTCGTGAGATTCGTGCTTAAATTTAGAAAGGTCTATAATACTTGCCTTAGTTAGCTTTATCTTCTCATGTAATTTATTCATTTGTATATCTTTCTACTTGATCTCAAATTCATAATTGCTTATAACCAAGAAATATAAGCCTTCATATGAACTTTAGGCTGTGAAGAATCCTTTTTGGATAATGAATTCTTTCATATTTTTTCTTAATGAATTTCGTAAATTTACTAGCAGTGTCAATGTTTGCATTTGCATAAGCCCCTACTTATTGAGCTAATTCTTCAAATACTTCATTCAAAGCCTTTAATGATCCTTCCCAATTTACCTCTAAAGGTGTTGTTGACAGATCTGTGACTGTTGTTAAAACCTGAGTTTGAGTCTTTAATTTATTTTTATATATAAAAATGGTTGAGAAACCAATTTGTTGGTCTAAAAGGCTTCGTGGGCTTTCATCTGCAAGTTACGAGTGTTCACCTATAAGGCGTAGGAGTAATTATGCTAGTACTTTTGAACTAGTGTTAGCTAATTCAAGTGAGATAGATCCTTCTTTGAGGGATCTTATTCCACAGGGTGAACCTAGTCTAGTCCATAATCCGAACATAAATGTTATAGTGCTTGCTAGAGTACTCTTAATATCGAAAGAAGAAGTAGAATTTGAAGACGTTTCGAAGCCTCCTGAGACTCCTAGGAAACCTCTTCCTTCTCATCTTCTTGACATTGTATCATACGTGGGTACTCTGAATCATAAGTCCATTATCACAGTTTAATCTCCTTCTTTCTTCTCAATGGCCAATCTTATTGGCTCTGCCAATATGGCTAGTCTACTTACTCATTCTTCAATTGTAGGAGGAGGTACTATTCCTATATCTACTATTACACCTAGTACAATAGCTGTTTGCTCTACCTCAATCCCCATTCTGAGTGGGGGCACTGAACCTTAATATCCTTTCACGAGAGCTTATCCTTTTGGACTACCATCTAGTGGGATTCCCTCAGTTTCTTGAACTTCACTCTCTGTTGCTTCTACATATTTGACTTTGATGGCTACTGGATCAGCACCTTTACAAGGTTTTCAATTTGGAAGTCGACATGTTCCTCCTTCTAATCCATCATTGAATTTAGGATCAATGCCTTTCTTTGGTCATGCTCAAAACATTAATCCTTTTCAAGGGAACCAGGGCTTGGCATATCCTTCCGTGAGTGGTTTTGCATAAGGGAATATTTCCCATTTATTTTTTCAACATGGGAGTATGCCCTTCCCTACTACCGATACTTCATAGATGTTTCCTCCTTTGGCTAGTGGTTGGAATCATTACCATATGCTTTCCCCTTCATATAATTTTCTGTTGAGAGGAAGTTTTCCTATGACTAGTAATCCTGCAGTAGGGAGTGGATACCCTCTGTATACCCCCAGACTACAAGGTTTTCCTTATGGTTTAGGTGTTTCTATGAGTAACCCTTGGCAGCCTAGTGCCTCTCAAAATCTAGGATACATTTTTTCAAATGTTGGAAATTCCACTCTTGTAGCATGGAATTATCGTGTTCCTCTGTGCTTACCATTCTTGGAAACACTTAATTTTCTAGATATTTAAAAATTGACTAACGATCCGATCCATTATCATCCGGCTTGGCCTTCGGTCCCTACTAAGATTCCATCCGATATTCCAAAATTTGAAGGGAAGTCTATTGAGGACCTGACAAATCATATAACCACTTTCCATTTATGGTGCTCATCAAACTCCTTGATTGATGATTCAATTTGGATGATTAATTCCAATGCACCTTAACCATAAATGTGGCTAAATGATACATCGATTCGGGGGGGTGTTTTATACATTTGGTGATTTAGGTACAATGTTTATGAACCATTTTCAGTTTCTTTTCCACTATGATGTGAGAACTGAATTTCTAGCCAATTTTGAGCGGGACAAGGCTACTCATATTTTTGACCACATTCAAGAGTGGCGCAAACGGAAGAGATTAATCAAGGCCTATATCCATGATGAGTTTCTTCTGGAATGGTTTTTGAAATCATTGCAACCAGAGATTTCTAAGGATGTGTCACTTTGTGGGTTGTTCACTGAAGAACAGGCTATCTTTAGAGCCCAACAGTTAGAGCTCTTTTATTCCCAGTCGGAAGTTCTCTATAAGAGTTTTCTTGATGCTTCTAGAACAAAAATCGATCTCGCCAGGACGAAACTGGCCCCCCCTGCCAACAGAGTTATAGGATCGATCGATAGTAATACGACTAGTTTGTTGAATCAATTATAATAATTTTCATTACAATCTGCTTCTGCAACACAAACTATGTCTTCAGTGTCTGCTCCTTCTCAACCTTTAGCAGTTAATGTTGTTTAGTCCTAAAGTCCAAAAGGAAATAAAAAATCCAATGGGAAGAAGAAGTGATGTGGGAATAAAAAACATAAGGGAGGGAAGGGAAATTCTAATAAACCCAGTGATGACACTGGTGAGGGAAGAAAAGAATCTAAAAGGAAGGTTAAATTCCCATGCAAGTTATGCAGCGGGGGTCACCTTACCCATATTTAACCCAAGATTCAGGATGCTCATCGCTTGTTATGTCAACAAGGTTATTCTATTTCTCAGGTTGTGCTTACCAACCCTTTCCCCAAGGGAAACAATTACTTGCTGGCATGAATGCTAGTATTGGAACCCCTATTGGGGGAAACTAGGATGGGGAATCTACATCAAATATATATATGGTTAAGTCTCATGTTGATATTTCAACTAGAGATCATGATTATGGAGAGGCATAAATTTCTAAGGCTAAAACTACTTCTGATATTCCAAAAGCTCTTCATTTAGAGAGGCCCACATTAGAGTCTATACCTCGGATGTCGAAAGGATCCTCAAAATGGTCAACTTATAATTCCAATGTGAGGGATGCTCAGAACTATTCTATTGTTGAAGATTTATCTCAGAGCCCATGTGCTATGTCAGTGTTATAGGTACTCCAATTATGTCCTACACAAAGGAGTTCTTTGGTTACTACGATCAGAGAAGTAGACCCAAACAATCTCTGGTAATTACATTTGATATGTTAAATGTTAAAATGAGGCTCCCTCATCATATAAATTTTTAGATTAAATCTATGTATCATAGGAAGACCATATTTCGAACTGTAGTTGATGAAGGAGCTTCCACATGTGTCATGTCTATGTCATGTTGGAAAGCTATCAAGTCGCCTGAAGCTTTTCCCTCTCCTACTCTCTTAACTACATTCGATGGTCATTTTCATAGGCCACATGGGATTTTACTTTCCTTCCCTATTTGTGTAGGGGGAAATATGTTTAATGTGGAAGTAGGGATAGTTGATGCTAGTCTCAATTATAATATTTTGTTGGGTCACAATTGTGTTTATGCAATGGATTCCGTTGTCTCATCTTTATTACCCATCCTATGATTTCCTCATATTGGGATAATTATTACAATTGATCAGTTCGCCTACTCTTCCAATGACCCTAATGCATCTATTCACTCCACTGTCCCCTTGGCAAAGAATACCAAGCAACCAATCGAGAATTTAGGAGTTGGAATGTATTCTTCTTTGATGGGTTCTTTTGAACTTGCATCTCCTATTACTCATGTCAATGCCATTTTATTCTCCAAGATTTTTCCTTGGAAATGTTCTTTTAGAACTTAGTAATTTTTAGATCCTTGGCCCTTGCCCCCTGCTACTACCACATCATAAGAAGGGAAAGTGGGTGGAATGGATTCTCCAATATCTGGAGCAGAAATTGCGTATCAATCTATTGTTAATTCTACAGATTTGGATCCCATCCCTCTCCCATTAGAGAATTTAAATAGTGATGTGGCCCCAGTATCGACAGTTGATTCCACTTTGGCTATGGATTGCCTTGATATTGTTTCACCATTCGACGAAAAAATTCTAGAAGAAATGACTGGTGTGGAAATTCCATGGGATGATTTGCATCATAAGTCCTATTTTCTCCCTCCTTGACTTGTGGGAATTTTAATCAAATTTGTCTAGTTCTCTTTCTAGTGGAAGTGTTCATAAAATTTTAAACCCTTTGGCTCCATCACATATTTTTGCAGAAGGTAACATGACTAATATTTTGAAACCATTATGATGAACATTTCCAAGAATCCAAATGTTATCGAAAACATCTTCATCGGAACTTTGTGTTCGCTTGAAGAAATCAAAATTTACACCGACCTCTTTAAAGAGTTTTGGGATGTCTTCGCTTGGTATTATGAGGAAATTCCTGAGATTGATCCTTGTATAGTTCAACATGAGATCAAGACTGATGAAAAAGCAAAGCCTTTTCGGAAAAATATTCGACCGGTTAACCCTAGGAAAACCACGACTATCAAGGCTGAAGTAGAGAAACTACTTAAGGCAAGTTTCATCTACCTTGTTCCTTTAACTGAATGGGTTTAAAATCCATTCCCTATCGACAAAAAGCAAGGAACACTCAGGGTATGCATCGATTTCATGGATTTGAAGAAATCTTGTCCTAAAGACAATTTCCCCACTCCATTTATAGATCAAATTATTGACGAGTGTGCGGGAAACAAAATATTTTCCTCCATGGACAGATTTTCTAGATATAATCAAATAACGATTCATTTTGAAGATCAACACCAGAAAACATTTATTTTCCCTTGAGGTACATTTGCATATAGGAAGATACCTTTTTGCCTTAAAAATGTGGGGGCTACTTTTTAGCAGGTTATGTCATACACTTTCCACGACATCAAGCATATAATTGAAGCTTATTTGGATGATTTAGATGATCACTCTCGCAAGAGATTGAAACATCAAAAACACATTCGTTTAGTCTTTGAAAGATGTTGTTATTACAAAATTTGGTTGAACCCTAATAAATTTGTTTTCCCAGTTACATCTAGTCAATTGTTGGGATTCATCATATCTAATGAAGGGATTCGTGTTGATCCTTTCAAGGTTGAGGCAATACTTTAGTTGCCTCCCTTGTCGAACATTCGTTAACTTCAAAGTCTCCAAGGAAAAGCCATTTTTTACAGAGATTATCTAAACTATGTTGAGATCACAAAAGGATTTATGCGTTTACTTAAGAAAGGAGTTCCATTCATTTGGGATGACTTTGCTCAATGCTCATTCAATGCTTTGGAAAAGGAATTAACCTCTGTTCTCTTCTGAGTCCACTTGATTATAGCAGATATTTCCTTTTGTACCTCACAACAATAGAATCAACTATTGGTATGGTTATGGTTCAAGAAGATTATGCCCTTAGGGAACATGTGATTTATTATATAAGTCATGGCTTATTTGGTCCTGTACTCTGGTATTCCCATATCAAGAAAATTTCTTTAGCAAAAATTCATGTTGTTCAGTGACTCCATCATTATATTTTGCTCAGAAAAACATTTTTATTGGATGACGTCAATCCATTTCAATTTGTTCTCATTAGGTGAGTGATTGGGAGTTAAATACAATAAATGGATTATCTTTTTTTAAGAGGTGATCTCGAGTTTATATCAACTAAGTTAAAGAAATCATTGATATTCACAGAATTGATTTGAAATTGCCGTGTGAAGGAGATATTAGTTATGAAGAATCATTTCCAGATGAACATATTTTTCTTATCTCTTCACAAGATCCTTGGTATGGAGACATCATTGTATATATCTAGACCTCGAAGTTTCCTTAGAATTTTTCTAAGGATGAACCTAAAAAATTACATTACCTGGCTAAGAATTATTTGATTATTGGTGACACTCTATACTGCCGCAGGATTGATTAATTACTTAGACGCATTTTAGCCTTAGAAGAAGCTGATTTGGTTCTGAATGATTGCCACAGTGGAGCTTTTGAAGGTCATAAATCTGGGCTTGTAATAGCCCAAAAAATCTTGCGTGTAGGGTATTTTTGCCTTCAATTTTTAGAGATTTTATAGAAGTGGTAAAAAAATGCCATAATTGTCACGTTTATTCTCGAAAAATGTGCACCCATCCAACTCCATTTTTTCCTGTTATCATTGTCGATTTGATTATTATGCGGGGTATTGATTTTACCACTTGTAACCTGGCTTTGACTAAGGGTCACAAGTACATTATCATAGCAGTAGACTACTTCACCAAGTGGGTTGAAGCTATGCCTACTTTTAATAACAACGATGAGACAACAACACTTTATCTATTCAATCAAATCATTTCACGCTTTAGTATTCCTAAAGGGATTGTCATTGATCATGGAAGTCAATTTAAGAATAAGATGATTTCTAAGTTGGCTTTGAAGTTGGGATTTCAGCAGGAGCATTCGTCTCCTTATTATCCTTAAACTAATGGAAAGGTTGAAGCCATCAATAAATCCCTTAAGGCTATCCTACAAAGGAAAATCAATCAGGCTAAGTCCAATTGGCACATCATGTTATATCCTGCACTATGGGCATACCGAATGTCTGTTAAGACTGCTACAAGTTTCACTCCTTTTCAGTTGGTTTATGGTTTGGAATCGATCTTTCCTATAAAATGTGAGATTCCATCTCTTAAGTAAGTAGTCTAGCTTCTTCCAGACACCTCAAGTCTTGAAGAGCGTCTTATTCATTATAACATCTTGATGAGAAGTGTCGAGATGGAGTGACAATGAATGAGGCTCATAAGAAAAGACTCAAATCTTAGTATGACAAGTCTGTACGACCTAGGGTTTTTTTTTCTTCTGAAGGTGACCTTGTCTTGGTCTATGACCAAGATAAATACACATTGGTGGCAGGAAAATTCAAACCTATGTGGTATGATCCTTTCATCATTAAAAGGGTCTTGAAGAAGGGAACTTATGAGCTGGTTGATTTTGAGGGAAATGTGCTTTTGAAGCCTAGAAATGGGCTTTATATCAATAAGTATTATGCCTAGGATTTTTCATAGCATTTGCTTTGTCTTGTAAATAATGTACATAGTTTTAGTTTATGTCTATAGGTGTCGTGGTGATGATGATATTTTTGATCTGCTTTGGTAGGCTTCGATGGATGATTTAGTGTATTTAGGATTCGCATATGGCACTAATAGATATACTCAGAATTTATCATCCATCGCTTGGGTAATACGTTATCCATTTGGTTAGTTGTTGGTCATGAGAGGCATATGTTTCGATCTGGCTTCTAATAGTATGGATGAATACAGTGCCGTTATTAATTTACTATCTGAAGCAATATCTTATGGTATTGAATCATTAGTGGTTTATTTAGATTCAAAATTGGTTGTGTCTTAATTAAATAATGTAAATCGTGTGAGAGATCCTTCATTACATCATCAATTTCTGAGTGTGAGATTATTGCAAAGATCATTCACTTTTATTACTTTCATTCACATTCCACGATCAGATAATTAATTTCTTGATTCTATAACTAACCAAGCATTGGATTTTTATATTAATCATTCATCACATTAAATCGAAATATCAAAAATCAATTGTATATATGATCAAATCACCACAATATCTCTGAATATAGTTAAATATAGTATTTCAAAATGTTACAAAAATTGGAAAAATGTCCTAAAAAATTAGGGATTAAGCCAGACCATGTTATTGGTTGTCACAATTGTCCTTTTTTTAAACCATATCCTTTCCCTAACTATGCTGCCTAAACCTCTGTTTCACAACTAAATTAAAACCTTCACACATGGTTCTTGGCATGTTTTTGTGATTTTATTGGATATGGATTATAAGGGCTTATTTGTTACTAAAAAGGTTGAATAGGCTTAATTTCCTTTGTAACTTATATTTTTCGTATTTCCTTAAGGCACGGTGAGTAAATGTCATTAATCAAAACCGAAGTTTGGTTGGTGCAGGATTCACAGTTCTTGTACCACTTGTCATTCGTATACCATGTGGGAAACCAACCCATTCATTTCGGATTGAATCCAAAAATACTATACTTATTAAGGAATGGCGCACACCTCTCATCGAGGGTTTGTTCCATAATTTGCATTAGGTATGGAGCATTATGGATGAGCTAAAGACAAGCTTGGAGTGTTATGGATGTACTAAAGATGGAGGCCAGTCACTGTTCGAACACGTTTTCCTGTTAAGCTTTCATCATGGGCAAGAGACGAGTTTTTATGTATAAAATAGGGATTCTAGGATAGGCTTAGCTAGCATTACTATGAAGGATTTTTGATACACTTCCGTTGTAATTTTGTAATCTTGTATCGCCCTATCTCTCTAGGCTGGATCCATGGTTTTACAATGTGTATTTGCATAAGAGTTTGAATAAAAGAAGGGGATAACACCGTATTCATATTTTGGTTCTTGTCGTTATCTGTAATGTTTCATTTGCGTAGTTTATTTCATATTTTTCGTAGAGGGAAACGAGCTGGTTGGCTAGGGCCCAGCCAACCTAGCTCATTCTCCCTATCTTTCGTAAGTTGTTTAGATCTGGTTATGTCGATGTGAACAAAGTGATTTCTTTTACAGGATTGAGCTTGCATATTTTATGAAATCCTTGTGAATGTTTTGTGCGTGATCTTAGATCCAAGGATTCTATGTGTGATTGAGTTAATTTCCATTTCCAGTTTTAGTATTTCTTTACATTCTTGAAAGTACCACACTATTTTGTCCTTTTCCTAAGTTCTTTCTGAAATATTGGTTAAGGTTATGAGTTTGGAGTTTAAATCATTTTCCTTCTAGCATATGTATGCCTTATATGAATAAAAACTTCAGAGATATAATAACAATTATGTATGTTAAGATTAAACTGTAACAATTTCGTATATGAACACAACTTGAACATTATTGATTACAGGGATCATTTATGGTGCCCTTTCGATATTAAATTTTTTATGGAATTTATCTTTCAACGTAGAGTTTATCTATTATTGTGACTGAGATCTAAAAAGGTTAAGTTCTGAGTTTTGGATAAGCACTCTTATCTACAACGCAAGTGTGTTTTCTTTTCTGTCATTGTGAGTTTTCCTTTCCATTTCGTTGAGCATTTTCTTTGGATTTGGAGTCTTTTTATTAAAGTTCAAGCTTAAGTTTTTCCTCTCTATTTTCAGTTATTTCTAGTTATAGTATATTCATATTCGAGTGAAGGGTAATTGGAACAAGACTGTCATAGTGTAGGAACAATGTGTTATAGTGTAGGAACAATGAAGTTCTAGTGCAAGAATAGTGAGTTCTTAGTACAAGAATAGACCATTCTAGTACAGAGCCAGTATAGGAACAAAACATTCCAACATAAGAACAAAGCATTCTTGTACTAGAACAGAGTATCCCAGTGGAGGAACGAGACTCATTTTCGTACGGGCACATGGTTTCTTTAGTATAGAAATGAGATATCTTTAGTAAAGGACACAAATTTATAATAGAAGGTCATTCCTTCTGTTCTTTTTAAAGCATTGGAATTTTTATTACAGGAACATATTTCATTTTCTAGCATTCTTTTCAGATTGATTGCAAGGCATGATTTATTTTTCTGTCAAGGTTTACTTGCAATTATTTTTCTTGAATTGAATCCAGTACCCAGAGTGGCTTGGTGTTGTTCTGATGAAGGTTTTCTTTGCAATTTCATTTTCTGTTGATTCTGCAAAATTTAGTTAGAAGGTTAGAATTAGGATTTATATAAGTTAAACTAGAAGTCTTAAGAATTTCCTATGTTACGCCTCTAAGATTACGTAGTCCCAGGTTGACAAAATAAGTGTTGAAGGAGTTTACTGAATTGTAACTCTGACACCCAACATTTTAGCGTCATTGCCAAGTAGGCGATTGGAAGAAATTTGGTAAAGCACTTTTATTTTTCTACACTAGGGTTAAGTCTGCTTTATTTTTTATGCAGTACGATTCTATTGTTTGAAGGAATTTTATTTGAATTAATTTGTGTGCTGTCTTTTTTTACTGCAACATTTGGTTGAGTTTTTCAATTTTTATTTTTGGTTGATTTATTTTAAAATGTATCACTATAAGAGGTAGGGGTTCAAAGCCTAATAATGGCCGAAGAAATAGTGATAAATCATAATTTTTTTCTCATATTGGGTTTTCTCTTACAGGCATAAATACCAAGCAAACGCACACCCACCACGTTGTTACTGTCCACCTGGACTCTGGAGACAATAGTTCAGGAGTTTCACAACCAACAGGTGGAGGGAAAGAGACTATTGGAACTCAAAACATCATCTTAAACCATAGTCCACTTTCACACTGTGTTGAGAGTGGTTTGATTGGAAGAAGAGGGATGCAGGATCATGCTAAAGGAGCTTGTGAGAATCAACCAAATGAGGAACAATGAACGTTTTAATTTTCCATTGTGGATCCAAATGGAGTTTTTCAAATGAAGAATATTCCACCCTCCGTTCTCCCTCATTTCCATGGTAAGGTACACAAGGACCCAGATTATTTTTAATTTGAGTTTGATATACTATGTAGAAGCTATGATTATTCTTCAGAATCCCAAAAGCTAAAATATTTCCTACAACTCTCAAGGATTCAACATTATGCTGGTTCATGGGGTTAGGAGGAAATACTATAGCCTCTTGGGAATAAATGAAGAAAGTATTTTTAACTAAATATAAGGAATATTGCAAAACAAGAGAAATGTAGGATGAGATTTTCACTATTGTACAAGGTGAAGAAGATACCTTTGAAGATTACTTAGAAATATTTGTATACATTCTTCAAAGGTCAAAACACAAATTAGATTTAAGTACTATTAGAACCTTGTTTTTGCAAGGACTTACTGATGGTGCTAGAAATAATTTGAATTTGATAAGATAAGGGGATATGGCTCAAAATAATTTTGATCAGATTTGTGACTTGTGGAGGAAATTTTCATGGAATCAATCTAGATCTGGTAAACGAATCCAAAGTAATTCTAAAAATAGTAGATTTGGACCCACATATGTTTTTATTATTGGTTTGGAAAATAAAATGGACAATATGAGAACTGAAATTATGAATACTGCTAGCAAACAAATAGATTCTTTAAAATTTCAGCAAAAAATAGTAGAAGAGCAAGAAACATTGTCCATTTATTGTCCTAAATGTAGGAAAAATCATACTTAGTGTGAATGTCCTGTAGATGTTAAGAGTGCTAATAAATGTGTGATATGTATAGGAAAACATCCTACGAGGAATGCCATTCTATACCGGGATTGAAAACTGCATTCGAAGGCAAGCATAAGGAACCTGAGCCATTACATGCAATGGGAGCATGGAAATCATGGCCTTAGGTAGGTACATGTATGACTCCTCAACATACTACATATTTTTCTGGTTATAATGCTCCACCATATTCCTACCAAAATATAAATTACTCTTAGCCTTGGCAACAAGGGTGGAGAGGATCACCACACTATCAATACCCTACACCAACACTATCATATCCCAATACTTATGCACCTTATCCCATGGATCAGTCTATAATTCCACCAACTTTGCCTCAACAAACTCAGGCCATGCCATCATTACCATTAGCACCACCCTTTCTACCACCTCAAATTATTGCACAACTAGTACTAAATCCATATAATAAAGCGAATTAAGTGATCCATTCTATCAGACCGCTTCCTTTCCCTGTTTATCAGACTATGCCAATTGGGGTTAATGACCTTTGACTCCGATCAGGAAGGGTAGTAAATCTAGAAAATAAAAAACAAAAACAACCCATGGTGATCATCAAGGATAAAAGTGAGGAGGAAGCTCCCAATAATTCGACCCATTCCTACACATTCAGAGCCCTTACCATCTTCTTCAAACCAACCTCCCTTTCCAGAGAGGTTGGTTATGGAGAAACATGACCTCATGCCTGAGTCTAACTTGGTTACCAAACTTAGGAATATTTTTATAAAGGTTCCCTTGCTTTAGACCATTAAAGAGATCCCCATCTGTACTAAAATTATTAAGGATCTCTATCTTAAAAATCCAAGGAGGTAAAGAGTAGAGCTTCATATTATCTAGTTTGTTGGAAGAGCAACCGAGTTAATGATGGGGAGTTCTCAAATGGAAAAATATAGTGACCCTGGAAATCCAGTTGTTTCTGTTGAGATAGGTGATTTCCTTGTCTCTAATGCATTAATAGACCTAGGAGAAACTATCAATGTTATGACTAGGAAATCCATGGAACAACTTCGGTTGGGCCATATATGCCCTACCCCTACTGTGCTCGAACTTGCTGACCAATCTAAAATCAAGCCAGATGGTGTATTAGATGATGTGGTTGTTTCAATTGATTCTTGGGAATACCCCACGGCTTTTATTGTGCTTCGGCCAAAAAATCCTATTGGAGGACATCCCTTGAATTTGAGATGACCATGGCTTGCTACAACAGATGCCTATATAGGATGCCGCTCTGGTGATATGTATATTTCTCATGAAGATGATAGGAAAAAGTTCACCTTGTATCCACCTGCTAGATCCATTTAGGAGGTTCAAGATACCTTATGCCTAGACTATGATAGTAGTGACGAGGAGACCCAATCTATTTCTTTGATCCATCAATATACCGAATCAAGTGAGGAGGGTGAGATTTAGGATTTGTTGAACAACTTGGATACTATGCCAAGTTTTGACTCACTATCTCATATATTTAGCCTGAGGTTTCAAGAAAACTATGATTCGGAGCCCTTTCCATTATAGAGTTTAGATGCATCTAATAGAATTCTCAAGTCTGAGACCACTCTTGTTGAGATCAGTCCAGGAAAATATTTATATATTAGCTGATACTTGGACCAACCCAACAAGAGAAACTTGTGAGCTTGTTACGAGACCATCTTGGTGCCTTTGCATGGAGCTATGAGAACATGAAAGGTATCCCTCCTAAAACTTTCACTCATCATATTTACATTCAGGAAGGAGCCAGACCTATTCGATAGCCCCAAAGGCACATGAATCTTGCACTAAGAGATATTTTAAGGAAGAATTACAAAAAATCTTAGATGCCAGCTTTATCTATCCTATATATGATAGCCAGTGGATCTCTCCACTGGTGATAGTTTCGAAGAAAGATGGGAGATGACGTATTTTCATTGACTATAGAGAATTAAACAAATCCACTCTCAAGGATTATTTTCCCCTCCCCTTTATCGATTAGGTACTTGATACCCTTGCCGGTAAAAATTACTTTTTATTAGATGGATTTAGCGGTTATAACCAAATACAAATTTCACCTGAGGATCAAGACAACCACTTTTACCTATCCATGGGGAACATTTGCCTATCAAGTGCTTCCTTTTGGACTTTGTAATGCGACAACTACCTTTCAAAGGGTAGTATTGGTCATTTTTCCGACCTTGAGTGCATAGAGGTTTACATGGATGATTTTTCAGTATTTGGTGATTCTTTCCAAGAAGCCCTATTTTTTTAAGAAAAAGTACATTTTCATTTCCAAGAATATTGCGTTTCTTTGAGAGATAAGAAATGTAGATTGATGTGTAAAGCAGGGGTAGTTCTTGGTCATCTTGTCTCTAAGAAAGGTATTAAGGTAGACCCAACCAAAATAGAAGTTATCTTACATCTTCCTACACCCAAAACACAAAGGAAAGTGAGAGGATTCGTTTGACGTGCGGGATATTACTGGAGATTCATTGAAATGTTTCTAGGATAGCCACTCCTCTTTTTTGACTCTTAGCTAATGATAGCGATTTTTCTTGGATAAAGCTTGCCAACAATATTTTGAGGAGTTGAAGGAAAAACTAGTATAGGCACTGTCTTGAGGGGACCTAATTGGTCTCTTCCATTTCATATTTCCTCGGATGCCTTAGATACTTCTATTGGTGCAACCTTAGGATAAGAAGACAATAAACAATCCTATGCTATCTACTTCATTAATAAAAACTTGTCACCTAAAAAATTTAATTATACCGCGACTAAGAAAGAGATTTTAGCTGTGATATTTTCTATTAATAAATTCAGGCACTACATTACAGGTTATGCAGTACTTGTACATACATACCATTATGCAATAAAATACTTAATGAATAAACCTTTGACTAGTGGTAGAGTGACTAGGTGGTTACTTTTACTACAAGAATTTAATGTTACCATTATTGATAGACAAGGAAAATCCAATGTTGTAGCTGATTATCTTTCTTGATTAAACAATCATGGTGAAATAATTCCTGTAGATGATTCCTTTCCTAGTGAGCATCTTTTTGCTATGTTAGCAAAATATCCTTGGTTTGATGATATAGATAACTACTTAGTTATAGGAAAAACACTGCCTCATCTATCCGCTCGAGAGAGACGAAATATTATTTAGAAAAGTGCCTCATATTCCTGAATTTAGGGTGATCTCTTTTACATCGGACTTGACCTCATTATTCGTAGATGTGTGAGAGAGGAAAAAGTGTTTGATATATTGAATGCTGCCCATGAAGAACGTTGTGGGGGCCATTTTGCTAATAGAAGGACAACATATAAAATCCTCTGTGCTGGCTACTTTTGGCCTTCCTTGTTCAAGGATGCCAAGCAATATGTCAATTGCTATGATAGTTTTCAGCAAATGGGCCAACCTGGTCAAGCCAATGAAATTCGTTTGTGTCCTCAAGTTATGATTGAACCCTTTGAAAAATGGGTTATCGATTTTGTAGGACCCATAGCTCCAAAATCCTTAAACAAAAGACATCTTGGTTTATAGAAATTTTGTAACAAAATGGGTAGAAGCTAAAGTTGTTTCTTTTGCCACTGAAAAAGTTGTTGAATTTTTATTTAGTGAAATTTATACCAGATTTTGTGTTCTTAGAGAAATTGTTTCTAAGAGTGGACCTATGTTTTTTTCTAATTTGGTGATATTATGGATCAATATAAAATTCGACATCATATCACTAGCAAGCAAACAACGAGGTAGAATATACTAATAAGGTGATCAAGTTCATTCTTATCAAAGCAGTGAACCTTCATAAGAAAGATTTGCCGAAAATGTTACCTGAGGCCTTATGGACTTAAAGAACTACCCAGAGGAAAAACTCAGGTCATACACCTTATGAGATCTTGTACAGAAAGAAGGTCCTATTTTCGATTAAATTCTAGATCAAAACTTTCAGAATTGCAGTCCAATTAGGATTGGATCTCTCGGAAGCACAACAACAACGTCTCTTACAATCGAATGAACTTGATGAAATCATAAGGGATGCTATCTAAAAAATACATTAATGCAATAACAATGAAGGAAATGGCATGAAAAGTTGATAAAAAAGAAGCAGTTCCAACCAGGTGATTGGGTACTCCTCTATGATTCTAAATTTTGACATTTTAAAGGGAAATTTTGTACACACTGGATGGGACCATATGAAGTGGTGAATGTTTTTGGAAATGGAGCAATAGAAATCAAGACCATTGATGTAGACGAGTCAATTTTCCCTGTAAATGGGCATAGACTTAAAGTAATTGATGGACATGAATAAATTTTCCTTGTAAATGGGCATAGACTTAAAGTATATTTTTAGCCCACTATCAAGGAAAATTTTATACAACAAGTAAAATAGCAACTAGAAATAAGAATGGTAGGTGGTGATGCCAACCTACTACAAATCTAATTTCTCTTTTCCATTTTTTTTTTTGGGAAAAATTAAAAACCAAAAAATTAACAAATTGAAAAAAACTCTACCTATGAGTATGAAAATCAACTCGCTGACATGGTTATGGAAGGATTCGCTTGAAAAATAGAATGCGGTGGGTGGATCCATTTTTTTACAATAAAAGGGGATGTTACTTGATTATTATAAATGATGATTGTCATTGAGAAGAAGCAGGTCTCTGTAATTTTTTTTGGTGACAATAGAATGACTGGCAGAGTTGAGCCCTTATCCAAGTTCAAGGCAATTTCCAAGACAGATTTTGCATAATTAACGTAAAAATTCCACTGCATTTAATTCATTCATGGTATAACATTATTTGGGAGAGACATATGTAAATTGAGGTAAAAACACCTACCTTTCTTCTTGTTCCCTTTTCGTAATTTTACCTCTATTTTCTCTTTTGTCCTGGTTAAATATTTCCTCCTATTCTTCACAAAGTTTCCCGTCCTAACTTCTGTTTTCCCTCTTATTCCTAAAAAAATTTCCCCACTCCCTTTTCCTATATCCCTCTGGTGGTTTATCTGATTCTAAGTTCCCTCAATAATTTCCTTCCCTTTCTCAAAATAATCCCTGTCCTGCTTCTTTTTCTCCCTCATAAATTTTTGCAGGACCTGATGAATCTTTGAAGAACTCACTTGGTCAGATCAAGGAAGAATAATGACACCTGGGAACAGGCGATAGAAGAAAATCCTTTAAATTCTGCAATTTATTGATGAATTCAGGCTTCAGCTTATGTATAACAAAGAAAATTTGATTTTGTGAGAATCCCTTATGTTGTACAGGGACTGCAACTTCTGGTGTAGGAATATGTTTCAGTAAAGAAAATCTGGGTTCAGGTGCATGAACCTATTGTGTCACTCAAAACCCACCATTATGATTAGATAAGTTAACTAACCCAATAATGGGGACCTCCTTTTTTTTTTTCTTTTTTTTGTTTTTAATAATTTAGATTCTTTTAGCAATTTAATAAGATAATATATTCCTAAAAAACCAAAAACTATGTCATATGAACCTAAGTCTTTAGTCTAGTGGCATTAAAATGACTTAATTGAAAAGTTGTATAGACCTTTCGCATATCGCATATCGCTAATCGAAATAGGTCAAACATCCTACCAAGGAAAAGTGCGATGTGAATTCCCTAGACTTAATGAATTATCGGAAAGTATTTTATAACTTTAATAAAGAAAAACCCTCCGCGCATGCAAATTTCAGATCCAGTCCTGCCAACAAGCCATGTCATCATCACAATACTGATATCGCAAGAGTAATATCGGTGTTCCTTATTGTTAAAACAACCCTGACCTTCTAGTAAAGCTCTTCTCCAATATCATAATCGAGTCTTGCCTTAAGAACCTCTAATGTGATAAACCCTGCCATAAGCCTCTCATCGCATATTTTAATGATTTTCATTTGCATGTCGTCAAAGGGTTAATCTCGAAGATTGAAAGATATGCATCATAAAGAAATGTGCAATGCGAAAAATCCGATGAAGTGCTGACGTGTATAACAAACCATGTGAATGCACGTTTTCCATTTATGATCAGTTATAATGGTATTTATGATTCTAGATAATGTAAATGACTTGATTGTTATCAATTAGTGCTTCAAGGCTTTGCATTAATAGTCAATTTTGATAATATTTGGCCATTCTTGCCATAAGTTTTGAGCTCTAAGTGTTTTCTCCTCATTATCTATGTTCTTTATTTTGCAGTCTAGTCTCGATAATCAAAACTCCGATGAAATGTCGAGAGCTACTAATAAGAACAAGAAACCTATGGTGCCACCATAGTCGACTCCTCCTACTCCAGAAGTAATCAATATGCCCCCATTATTCTCTAATACCACATGCACCACATATTTAGGAAGCTCTTATTGGGAAGCCATATACAGACTATTTGAGGAGGAGGAACCTAGAGTGGTTACAAGACAAGTCATGGTGGATGACTCAACATCAACTTTTGAAACTACTTGGGAAGATGTTGCTAATTCTTACCTCCATCGAATTGCTACTTAGCCCAAGATTCTGCCCTACACCGATTTTGTCAAATGGGTTATCGATGAGGTGGACATTGTAGATAGGACCTTCCTAACGTTGAGGAAATAGACACTAATTGGGTCATTCAGAGCTAAGGACTTGAGAAAGATGTTGTTGGGATAGGGTCCCCTGGGTTAGTTTTGGGGTTAAGATAACCCAAGTTTTGGTACAGTTGTTGTAAATAATGTAAAGTCTCCATGATTTGTGGATGTGGAGCGTGTAGATGAATAGGAGTCAAAGGGGTTTAGCCCCTTATTTTATGTAAAGTTTGAGTCAGTTTTGAGATTCACCCATGGTTCGCTGACCATGGAATTGTATGAAAAAGGCTATAAATAGGTATGTCTTAGAGAGTCTAAGAAAGAAAAGAGGGGAAGTGATAGTGAAGAGAAGTGGGTAAGATAGAAGAAAGGCTCTGCATCTAAGTGCGCGGAGGCCTAGGTAGAGTCTGCAACTGAGTGCGCAAACCCCTACAGCTGTGTGCGCAATGTACTTTCGAGTATGTAACATTGAATTGAAGATCAATAAAGATAGTTTCCGAAGAATTCTTGCATATTACTATTAATGCTATATGCTGTCAATGAATGATGTCTTTTATGGAATATTGTTTGAATGTTATGAAATTCTCTGTAATAAGTGTTAATGATGTACACAATGCATGTTTAAGTATTTTCACAAAGACTCTAATGAATTCTCTGATGTTTATTAATAACTTAAGTAAATTTGTGCGAACCCTAATTTAGGACTTCTCTCTGATGCACGTAAGTAGACAAATTGAATGTTAAAGGTCGGTAAGGACTGATCATAGACCTTTACAAAGGTCTGAAGGCTGCTGTAATAGAGTTGTAGCAATGTGCCCTAAGAATGTATCGATCTGCGCGAAGGAATATCTGAGGCGCTGGAAGACATGACACTAGTCTCTGGATGCATAAACTTGGTTCTTACACCCCCCCATACTGCTTTAGGTGAAACTGCAGCTTGCGCTATGCGAGTTGTTGCAAAAGGGGCCAATAGTGTAGGGTTTTGTTGGTTAACGCAACTAAGTCTAAACCTAGGTTAGGACCCCCTAAGCCAACAAATGGTTCCTTTGCTAGGACCAGGATATGCTTGAAAGACATGTGTGATGTCGCATCACTAGAATTTGACCAAGAAATAAATTGAAAAGTGGTTGGACCGGAAGATTCACGAGTTCATGGTGCAAGAAAACAGGAATCCATGCTTGTCAAAAGAAGAGTGTTTGAAAAATTATCTATATATGGAGATACACGAGATCTTCTTCTACACCTTCCCCATTGAGTTGTATGAATGGTTAGCTAAATTGACAAATAGCCAAGGAAGGTGGAAGCTTGATAGTCCTATAGTGTGGACTCTAGAACTAGTGCGAGGGCTATAAACCTTTAAAAATAAGATCGCATGGGCTATCGATCATTGGCTTGATCGAATTCTAGGAGGATTTGTTACAGAATTTAAATTTGATAACTTGTCAACTATAGCAAAGTGGAACGATGAATTTTCAAAGGACTGTGAGGTAAGTATTTAATATCATTGAATACTTGGATTAAAATGCTATTATGTGAAAAACGGGTGATGCCATTACCTTGATGTTTGGAGGTACGCGAAGTGGACGACTCTTTAGAAATCATGAAGGATCAAGACCAGAGTATAGTCCATTGATTGGACCTCCTTTAAGTGACGATGAAGGGGCGGACCAGATTCTGTCGCACAACACTATTCAATTAATCACTCACGGGATTCATCAAGTAAATCATCCTTCCACTCCACCACCACCTCCACCTCCACTGCATACACCTTCGTGCACACCTCCACCTCCACCACCAACATTCAACATGGCGAATGCGATGGGCCTGCCGATTTTCAAGGGCATAAGGAGTGAAGATACAAAGAAGTTTTGGTTTGTTGTGAATTCTGTATGGACAACATAATAGATTATTGATGACAATATAAAGAAGGCATAGTTTGTTACCACTTTTCAGGGTTGCGTGCTAACTTGGTATATTAAGTACTGTTATGATAATCCTCTTGCATCGCTAGTAGAGACTAAGGCGGCTTTAAACAAGGAGTTTAGTAAGCCTAATTCTGACTCATAGTTAGTAATTAGATTCAAAGAAATCATGATGAGCGTCGATGAGATGCCTTGGGAATTAGATCAAAGGGCAAAGTGTTAGATTCGAGAAGCTAACATGCAACTCACAGATAGTCAGCATTGTGAATGGTTTATAGCTTCACTTTTCCCCACCTGAGAATTTCTCTATAACAACAGAAGATAGGAACCTAGGCGAAAGCCTTGGAAATCATGATGAGGTTACATGCATCACCTATTCAGGATGTGACCTTGGGGGTACATCAGATCCACTCTTAGTTATAGAACCTACACCTAGAATTACAGAGTTTGAAGAAAGACAAGGAGACTAAACCAGAACTGCGCACAAAAGTCTGGCGTTTGAAGTACAAGACTCCATGTCACGATAAAGACCACTATCCCGTGTACACAAATTATATTATAGGAGGGGGACCAATTTCCTTGAAACCAGAAGCCCCAGTAGGGACAAGGGTGGGGGTTGCACTATGGTGCACTATTTGTCAGGTTGTTAGACAACATGTGAAGGATAATTGTCATTTACTTCAAAAGTTTGTCCACACACCCCAACAATTGTTCTGTAACTTCTGCAACTTAGTGGGCCACGATGAGCACCACTGTCAAAGTTATGAGTTGATTATGGAAAGAAAGCCCACATACCAGATGAAAGCAGAAACTCGATCTCTAGAATAGGGCACTGGAGGAGGGCGCAAAGGTTATTAGGGATGAGGAGAGGCCAAGGAGGATGAGGGACTAGTAGAGGTAGTGGTTAGATCATTTGTTACGACTACGAATAGACAAAGAACTACATGTGAGTGTGTCAGAATTAGACATGCCCTTCATGTCAATACTGTAGCCAATTTGACCATACTATAGAACAATGCCCAGTGCTGATAGCTAAAATGCAAGAGAAGAAAGCGCAACCTCAACAACCTACTTAGAACTTATAGATGATGAGAGCTGAGCCCCATGAGGAGGATCAAAGCGTGAATATACTGTTGAGGAGTAGAATAACAACTAGTGATAATAAAGGTAAACAACCAGAAGGGGATAGATGGGTCTGCAAGGCCCCAGAGAGGGAAGTTGGTTTTGATCTAAATCATGTTAAGGAAACATTTATGGAATCCAAGAAGAGCTTCACTGAGGCCTCCACCTCAGGAAGCCAAGACAAGGTGCAAGAAACCAATGCGCTTGCAGAGGTTGATCCCTCTGTACTCACTACATTTTTGGATACTTGCATGAAACTATTGCGCGATAACAAAGCTATGGAAGGGTGTTGGGTTGTGTTATATTCTTTCCATTTAGTTAACAGGGGGTTTGAGGGGTACCCATAACCCCACTTTATGGGGTCCGAGGCAGCGCCCTGGAAAATTTTGATTTTGGACCCTATGTTAGGTTGGGCGGACCCACCTATGGTTTTGTGCATGATTTTGCACATGTATTTTTGGACGCGATGGTTTTTTGGTCCATGGTATTGGATGCGATGGTTTTCGGTCCATGGTATTGGATGCGATGGTTTTCGGTCCATGTTATTGGATGCTTTGGCATGTATAAATATGTATTGTAACATTGAAAGGAAACTAATGAAAAATCAAGCTGGTAGTCCCACGTTTGGGATCCAGGGGAAAATCTCTGTGTATATGTGTTTTATGTGTTATGATCTCACATTGTTTGTTTTCTATGTTTTAGAATTCATGTGCAGGTAATTTCTGTACGGGGTTAAAACCTACATTTGATATCAGAGCTGTTTTTGGCTTCTAGGGGATGCCTTTGTTGCTAAGGGGTTTCACTCAGGCCTGTGGTATACCCTGTTCAGTGGGAGATCTGCGAGATCAATTCTGGTGGTGAAAGAAGATGGTGAGTGGTGGAAAGATAGAGATCGAGAAATTTAATGGTCAGAGTTTTGAGTTGTGGAAACTCAAGATGGAGGATCTGTTGGTGGATAAAGATCAGTGGATCATGGTAGATCCAGGTACTAAACCAACGCGAGTGACCGATGAAGAATGGGAGAAGTTGGATTGGAAGGAAAAGAGCATAATACGATTGTGTGTCTCAGATTCAGTATTGTTGAATGTATTAGGGGAAGCTACGGAAAAGGCTTTGTGGGACAAGTTAGGGGTTTGTACCAATCTAAGTCTCTGGTGAATAAACTGTTCCTATGGAAAAAGTTGTATAACCTGAGGATGAAAGATGGAGACTCAGTGATAGAGAATATGAACGCGTTTAATACTATGATAAGTCAATTAGCATATGTTGATATTAAAATTTCAGATGAAGATAAGTGCATCAATTTGTTTTGTTCTCTACCAGATTCGTGGGATAGTCTGGTTATTGCAATAGGTAGCAATGCAATTCCCTTGGATTTTGATGAAATAGTCTCATCCTTGTTGACGGAGGAGATGAGACGGAAAAATATGGAGAGTCAGAATGGTTATGCCTTGTATGTACGAGGACGGTCCCATAACAGAAACAAAAATAAGTCATCGAGTGGGAGATCTAAATCTAGAGGGAGATCTAAATCTCTAGGAAAACT
>APFE031705721.1:91454-140316 GCA_000404065.3 Pinus taeda
TGGACAACAGTGAAGCGAGTTTTCAGGTATTTGCGTGGCACTAGTGATTATGGTTTGTGCTACCAAGGAAGACCAGGATTGTACAGAGTGTTGGATATTCGTGGCTTTGTTGATGTAGACTGGGATGGAGATCTGCATCAGAGAAGATCTACAAGTGGGTATGTGTTTAACCTATTTGGAGGTGCAGTCAGTTGGATGAGTAAGAAACAATCTGTAGTGGCACTATAAACTACAGAGGCATAATACATGGCAGCCACTCATGCAAGCAAGGAAGTAGTTTGGTTGCAGAGATTGTGTTCAAGTATGGGGTTAGTACAGGGAGCTATAAGGATAGACTGTGATAGCCAAAGTGCAATTTTCTTGTCAAAGAACCTCACACATCATTCAAAGACAAAGCACATTGATGTTCAGTATCACTTTGTGAGGGATATGATAGAAGACAAAAAGGTGTTGATGGTAAAGGTAGACACTTTGAAGAATACTGCAGATGCATTGAAAAATCTGTGAACTCTGAGAATTTCTCCTGGTGTAGAGAAACAATGGGCGTTTCAGGGCTCGAAACCGACTAAGCTCTCCTGTGGCCCCCTGTGGAAAGAAAACAACAAGTGGGAGAATGTTGGGTTGTGTTACGTAGTTAACAGGGGGTTTGAGGGGTACCCGTATCCCCACTTTATGGGGTCTGGGGCAACGCCTCGAAAAATTTTGATTTTTGACCCTATGTTAGGTTGGGCAGACCCATCTATGGTTTTGTGCATGATTTCGCACATGTTTTTTTGATGCGATGGTTTTTTCGATCCATGGTATTAGACACGATGGTTTTCGGTCCATGGTATTGGATGCGATCGTTTTCGGTCCATGGTATTGGATGCTTCGGCATGTATAAATATGTATTGTAACATTGAAAGGAAAATAATGAAAAATCAAGCTGGTAGTCCCAGGTTTGGGATCCAGGGGAAAATCTCTGTGTATATGTGTTTTATGTGTTATGATCTCGCATTATTTATTTTCTGTGTTTTAGAATTCGTATGCAGGTAATTTCTGTACGAGGTTAAAACCTACAAAGGGATGTAGAAATTAATAAACAAATGCACCAGCAAAGCGAAGGTTCCTGATGGACACTGAGTGATCAGAAAATTGGTAAACATAAGGCACGAACAGGGCACAAGATGAGGCTCACCGCGCAGATAGGTGATTATGAGATGGAATAGGTCATCTTGGATATTGGGTCCGATGCGAACGTATTACCAAAAGAAACATGGGAAATAATGGGGAGACCTGTGGTGCAATGGTCTATGATTCAGCTCAAAATGGAAAATCAATAGAAAACCATCCCAATGGGATGATTATATGGAGTAACAGTTGATATAGAAGGTGTGAGCGCGATGGTTGACTTTGATGTTATATAGATCGTTGATGATAGTAATCCAAACCCCGTGCTCCTGGGAATTGACTGAGCCATTGATATGAATGGGGTCATCAATTTAAATAAGAGAACAATGTCATTTGAAAGAAAATCACTTCAGGTCGTAGTATCATTGGACCCTGCAGAAGGGGCGCGATATACTAAATCGGTCCGCGATTATGAAGAATGTGATGATGAACTGGATCAAATCCACAAAATAACAACATGAGATCAGGACTAGATCAATCTCACTGCAGATGGATGGATTGCATGGGACTGAGAGAGTTCCTACACCTCTGATTTGGATGAAGAGTCAGAGCATTAGAAGAATCACTTGCATGAAGTATCTATGCTGCAATGAAATATAATGACGAAGTCGTTGCACTGTGTTTTGTTGGAGGTAAGGAAACTACCTTATTATGATGGTTTAACTAATGTAGATTTGCTTTTGGATGAATTTGAGCATGAAGTCCATAAGGATCACCACTTCCAAGCAGTAGAATTGGCACTGCATGCTATGCCTACATGATGGTGGGGAATGCATAAGGATAGCTTCGCTGGATGGATAGATTACAAAATAATGATGAGGTTGCGATTTGGGTGTGTTAACACCAGAACGACTGAGAAATATAATGGAAGGGATGATCCACATGATCACCTAGTGAAATGGACTAAAGCATGGGGAACAAAACCATAGGCAGATTGGGTACACATATTTTTCCATACTTTGGATACAATTCCCATGAACTAGTATCTGGAAAAGGAGCTCCTTCACGGCAAGATGGAATGGGATATATTGAGGTAAGGATTCTTATTGAAATTTAGATTTGAAGATAGATTCACAATCATCAATGAAGCTGTCCAAGAGATTAAAGTGGTCATATTCAGAAAATCAACGGAACCTATTGAATGGACCCAACCAGATTGGAGCACCCAGCTGTGTCATGCACTGGAATGCTATAATGTGACCACTGAAGAGGAGGATGAAGATCCAAGAAACATTAATATTCTAGAGGTAGAAGGGAATCACGAATTCGAAGGCCCAGAAATAGAAAAAGTAGACATCTCTGTGCCATTGAATACAAAGAAAGTAAGCATTGGTACTAAAGCAGAACCGAAGTTCACAAAGATTGGAGATTATAGGGACAGCGTTACCATGGATAAATTTGTTGAGTTACTCCACGAATACTAGGATCTCTTCCCTACTAAGTTTTTGGATTTGAAGGTCATAGTTGGCGATCTAGGCATTATGAAGATCACTCCGAAGCTGGACGCAAGTCCTATTAAGCAGAGGCAGTATCACTTTAATCCTAAACACAAGGAAAAGGTACACCAAGAGTTGGACAAGATGCTGGAGGTAGGAATCATAGAACTCAATGAAGAATCTGGTTGGGTGAGCCCGACGATGGTTCAGGAGAAGAAACAAAAAGGTGAAATAAGGACTTGCATATATTTGTAGAAACTTAATGTTGCATGTGTCCACAACCCATTCCCAACGCCGTTTATTGATGAAGTATTAGACAACTTTGGAGGGCAGGAGGCCTATTCCTTTATTGATGGTTTTTCTGGGTATCATCAAATTAAGATCACACCAGATGATAGGAGCAAAATGACCTTCACGATGGAGTGGGGTTGTTTTCAGTATCCTATGATGCCATTTGGACTCAAGAATGTTCCTACGATATTTTCCCGCATAGTCATAGCAGCATTCAAGGAGTTCATTCATAAGTTCATGGAAGTACACTTTGATGACTGGATGATGTTTGGATTAGTAAAGAGTCAGGTAGCAAATATTGGCCTGATCTTGGATACATGTCGCAGATACCAGATCGCGCTAAATTTGAAGAAGTGCATATTCTATGTTCCCTTTGGGATCTTACCGGGTCACGTGTTGTGCAAGAAAGGATTGATGATGGACCCTGCAAAGATTGCAGTAATTGTGAATTTGAAGGCCCCCAAGAATGTCAAGCAACTGCGTGTGACACTAGGACATACAAGATATTATAGAAAATTTATCAAAGCTTATGCTCAAATTACTGCGCCCATGGAGAAACGTTTGAAGAAGGATGCAACATTCTGTTGGGACAAAGAATGTCAGCGCAACTTAGATGTACTAAAAGAAAATTTGGTCACTGTACCAATCTTGGTATTCCCTGAATGGAAAAAGGAGTTCCACATACACGTGGATGCCTCTTGCATTGCGTTGGGTGCAGTGTTAATGCAAGTCGTGAAGGAGAAATAGACCATCCTATATACTTCGTGAGTGGGAAGTTATTGAAGGGTGAGAATAATTATTCAATGACTGAGAACGAAGGATTGGCCATGGTGTACGCACTGCAAAAATTCAAATATTATCTGTTAGGAGGGCATTTCAAGATGTACACATATCATTATTCCTTGAAATACTTGGTCAAAAAACCTGTGTTGGGGGGGGAGGTCTGCAGATGGTTTTTATTATTTCAGGAATATGACTTTGAAGTCATTGTGAAGCCAGGAAGGTTAAATGTGGGACATGACCATTCATCGCAGATCAAATTAGGAGAAGAGCTTAATAATTTGGAGGAAGGGTTGCTTGATGCACTGCTCTTTGCGGTGCGCGTAGCGGATGATCATTTTTCCAACATCATTCATTTCTTGACTATGGGGATGGCATCAAAAGGATATACATTTCAACAAAAGAAGGAATTAGTAGTGCGCGTGACAAATTTTTAGTTATTACGGGACATTTGTATAAGATGGGCAAAGATGAAATATTGCGAAGATATGTGCTGGATTTTGAGTGGAATAGCATTCTCACTGAAGCTCATGGGGGAGCTACGGGAGCTTATTATGTAGGTAAGGTAACTGCGTAGAAGATTTTGTACACAGGTTTATGGTGGTCAACACTACACAAGGATTCCAAGGCGTATTATAAGGCATGCAATGCATGTCAAAGAACTGGAAGACCATCGCAAAGGGATGAGTTTCCATTACATCCTCAAGTATCTTTGCAGCCATTTGAGAAGTGTGTGATTTATTTTGTTGGGCCAATCCAGCCTCCAGGAAAGAAAACAGGTGCATGCTATATTATCACCACGATGCAATATCAAACCATATGGGTGGAAGCACAACCGATGAAGGATTTTACAGTGGCTACGGCAACAAAGTTTTTGTTTGAGTATGTCTTAACTAGATTTAGTTGCGTGAAAGTGTTGATGAGTGATAGGGGTACACACTTTTTGAACTAGATGATTTCCAAGTATACCACTAGAAGTGTACACCGTATCACCCGCAGGCGAGTGGGACTATTGAAGCCTTCAATAAGATTTTGGAGAATGCATTAAAATGAAATGAATGGGATGTGCATGTACCTACAGTACTATGGGCTTATAGGACTACTTGTAAGAAGACGACAGGGAAAACGCCGTTCATATTAGTATATGGCGTCGAAGCTGTAATGTCGATGGAGTACATTGTGCCTAGTTTACGCATAACAACTCTCACAGATATGACAGATTGTGAGGCCTTGGAGGAACGGTTCACACAATTGATGGAGCTCGAAGAGGATTTATTTTTGGCAGGTTTTCATCAGCAAGTATAGAAGGAGTGCGAAAAAGCGTGGCATGATCAACACATCAAGCTTCGTACATTTAAGGTAAATGATATGGTCCTGTTATAAGATAGTAAATTCATTAAATTTTAGGGTAAATTCCATATGCATTGGTTAGTGCCATATATTGTCAAATAAATTACAGATGGAGGTGCAATTTAACTCGTGAAGCTGAATGGGGAACCCTTCCCGAGAAGAGTGAATGAGAGAAGGTTAAAGTTGTATACAGAGGATCCTGCACAATGACTATATGGTAGCAGGATAGTCTTAGTGCTCCAGGCAGTTGTAGGTGAGTGTGGGACTATAAAATACACTACCCAACTTGGAGGACAACACAGCAAGTAGGGTGCGTAGAGAATGACGAAGAGGTAACCTAGGAAGTTGCGCTATGAGGGAAGGTACCACGCAACACAGCAAGAAAGTGACCATTGGAGTCACTGTTCATGGCTTGACGACCAAAATACGGTTAAGTAGAGTGGGGTGGTGGTAATTAAGGAAAGAATCTTTGAAGATCTGCTGCCAAAACAACATTTATTGTCAGAAATTGGGGGAAACAACCAGATTTGATTCAAAACCCCCTATAAATTACACGTGTTAGTGCAATAGAAAAAACTTTGCTTTCTCAGAATTGTTAGTGAATTTCCCTGTCTATTGCCTTTGAGTCGAGTGTTTTGTGAAGATTTCATTGCGAGCCCCGCATTTTCTGAGTTTCCTAAGATAAATCAGAATCTTATTCTTGACAAAATGTATGCACCATGTCATGCTGAAACTGTGAGTACTGGCAATGTTTCCTCTAAGGCCGCTGCCCCAAAAGTTGTAAGTATGGAAGCTCCGGCTACTGTGCCTATGGCGCCAAGGTCACCTAGGTCGAAGCCTACCCTTACCAAAGAAAACCAACCTGGAAAATCAAAGCAATACGTGAAGGACAAGTAGAAGAAGCCAGTGTCGGTGTGCGTATCCCTAAGGAAGCATACCGAAACACAAAAGCAAAAGAAAGATAAGCAGTCGGAGAAAGTAGTGGATCTGGAGGTGGAAGAAGCCTATTGAATAGAAGATATTGATGCTGAAGGAGCATAACCCATAACAAGGCTACCTTAGTATATCCCTCCGTGGAAAGGAAAAGAAAAAGTCACAGAGGACTTGGATGCCGAGAAATTCACAATATCCATGCCCTTGCTACCTAAGTAGGTCCCTTTCGAAGGTCCGCAGATCACAAGGATCCCGCTGTTGAAAATGGAGGATTGGGACCTCATAGACCACACTAGGTTTCCACACTTGGTGATGGAAAAGTATATGCAGAGGGTCTACTATGTAGAAATAGGTGTTACAACGTTGGAAATGGAGGAATGGGTCCACGGTGTCGAGTACTCAGGGTTATTCAATCTACTATTGATGCCCCATTATCACCGCACCCCCATTAATACAATATGCGTGCACCAGTTGCTCACATTGGTGCACAATGGGTGTTTATGGCTAGGAGGGCCTATCCCTATTACAAACATGCTCATTAACAAAATCATGTGCCTACCTTATAAAGGCACGAACCCAGCTAAGGAGTTTGGCAGAAAGAATGGGGAGAAAGACCTCTCGAGAAGGATGAAGAGGGATTACAACCTCCTTAAGAAGTCGAGAGGGTATTCAATTATTTCTAAACAGACCCAACAGTTCAATTGGCTGCCCAGATTTTAGCGGAGAAGGTGATGAGAAAATGCCATGTAGATGAAGTTCCGACGCTAGTATTTTCCCTAGCTACATAGCGCGTGAAAGCCATACCATTTAATTTGGCAAGATACCTATGTTAGGAGTTCCTGGTGAACTGCCAAGAGGCCCAGGATGAAACCAAGCCATTCCACTATGCTTGGTTATTGCTATCAACTTTGGTCGTTACATGGAAATTTCCGGGGGATAGCCAATTTCCTCTACTTAAGGAATGATTGCCGCAGGTAGCACAATTCGCTCCCTTATTGTCTACAAAGGATGATGCACAGATCACAGAAATGAATATATTTTAGTTTCTTATAGAAATGGATGTCTCCAACCTTGTTCACGCAACTGTCCGCCTATGTGGAATTCAAGGCTGACTCCCATAGAGTATATATCCAGGCGCGGAAGGATCCGGAGCATAAATGACACCAATTTCCCTATTTAGTGTTAGAAACAGGCGTTGAGGAGGACGTATCGAAATGGTCTACAGAGTGGCATGCCCCATCAAAATTAGCTACTGGACCAAGCGCGAGTGTGAAAAGTTCTATTGCGCAGAAAATAAAGGAGGCAACTAAGTAGGCTACAGATACCCTGGCAGCACAAAAAAAGAAGGAAGCCATAGAAATGGCTTGTGTGGAGCGAGAACACACTGCCAAGGAGCACACAATGGAGGAACAATGCGAGTCACAAAAAGGTGATTATTCACCTTCACTGTGGATAGAGGAAGAAGAACTTTCAAGACAAGGTGGTGAAAGTGATGAGGGGCATAACACCCCATCTATTTTGAAACGATGTGGCAAGGAGCAACAGGGTGGAACGTGAAAAAAGTAGAAATCAGATAAGTCATAGGTTGATCCCATGGTGTTAACAGAAGGCGATCTTAATGAGATCGATGATAAAATCAAGGATACCACGACCGAAGTGCTGCAGCAGTTTGAGCAGTAATACATGGAGACGTTGGGGAGAATCCAAAAGGATCTGCACAAGATGCATATCCAAGCAAGTAGAATACATATGGGCACCGAGCAAGCGAGTGCAGAGAAATTGAGCCTAACAAACGGGACAAGCCAAGCAACAGAGATAGTAAGGACCTTAGACCTCAAAACTATACCATTTCCAGATGGGTCCATTCGCACATAGTCCGCTGACGATTGTATCATAATTAGTATGATTAAGAAAATAGGACTGAATATAGCGAAACTCTCCAACGAGACCCTCCACACACTACATATGGGGGTGGAAGATGAATTGAAAACTAGAGAGAAGCGCACCTTAAACCTCATAAGTGACTACAAAGTCAACAATGAGAAAATGTTCGTTGAAAAGACGTAGGCTTTGAAGTACAAGGAGGCACTTTAGATGTGTACTTCAAGTTTGGAGTAAGTAGTAGCAGAGGCATGCAAGATAGTTCCTGAGTTTCACATCCCAAAGGATGCACAACTAGAAGCCAAAATAAGAAAACTAGCTGCTGTTATGCGTGAGGCTAAAGCAGAGGTTAGACTAGTTGTGTTTGAGCTCCAACATGAATATTACAGAGCCACAGTTAAAGTTGCAGCCCACAACTCTGCCTAAGGTCCGAGAGCAACACAGAGCCACGATAAAGGAAGGCATGGCTACCTTGGATGCCACAATCACTGACTGTGCGACATTGTTTGAACAAGCCGTTGTAGCATTTTTTGCTTTTGATAAGTTAGAATAAATTAGAGAAAAAATGAATATATATTTACAAAATGTTAAGATAGGATGTGGACAAAAAGAATATTGAATAAAAAATGTTAGGAAAATATTTTGATAAATATGTCCATATCAAAGAAAATGTTAGGGTAGATGCCCTAAAAAATAAGGAAAAATAAAATGTTAGGTTAGACAGAAAAGAAAAATAAATGAACTCTGAAAGTGTTGCAAATCTAAATGCCACTAATTTCTTCTAAATTCAGTTTGAAAAATAATAAGTTGTGTGCAGTTTGTTTAGATGCCACACTAGGTTATTTTATCCAATTATACAGTTACATCATAATTGGATTTGTTTTAAATTAATTCTCATAGGTAGAAAATAAATTGGCTCAATAGTTTAATTTGAGCCAATGTAGGAAATAAGGTATAGAGATAGATTGTTCATAAAAAAAAAGAAAATATTGGGTTGCTAGTTGAAATGCACTCTGAAAGGATGAGTAAAATGTTAGGAATAGAAGGGTGGGTAGAAATGTGAAAGTTTGAGATGTTGAAATGGTTATTTCCTAGAGATCAAAACATTAGGAAACATATTGACGACAGGAGTTCAAATAACCAAAGTTTTAACCTTATGTTATTTCATTCATATCCTATCACTTCATTCGCTAAAACATCCGGACCCACAGCCACCGCGTCTTCCTATCATATCGTGACCCCACCGTTCATTCCCCGCTCACATGTTAAACTCCCTCCACATCGCCTCTCATCCCGCACACTCCTCCAAAATCATATGGCCCACACTCCCTTTCGGCCCTCATTTTCCTTCCAAAGTTTATTGACGGGTGGGGGCGGGGGTCCTGAAATGGACAGTCTTTAATATTGCCTATATAAAGCACAAAAAGTGCCTTTTAGTCTTTCGGGACTAGAAATCCCAAAACCACAAACCACTCCGTCTTACCCCCGAACGTGGTAGCCTTCATAGCCATTTAACGCCACCCCACATCACCTCCACGTCACGTTTCACTTCATATCTCTCGTCCAATCATCTGCCACCTATCCATTGCCCATTCATTTCCGATCCCGTGCATTTATAAGAAAATGTTTGTTGGTTAACCCATTGGATAATTAATGAACTTTAGAACATTCGGCACCACCCTCCCACTCCATTTTTCTCTTTATAAACACTGTGTCATACATTTCAAAGGTTACATAGTTAACTTCTGGGACCAAGATTATTCTTCAAGCCCGCCTGCTCAATAACTCAACCACTGTCTGAGATTCTAGCAGCCACTTGTCCTGTTCACAAGCACATCTTCCAGGTCCACTTGTCAATTACCTGTCTCCACTATGATAACTCTTTTTACCATTTTTTTATTTATAGTCTGCAGTTTCGTTTGACAAAATGCCTCCCAAGGGAAAAATAATTTTAGAGGTTTCAAATCCTCTAATTCACCCACATATTGATTTCCACCATACTCTATTAGTTTACAAGGATTTCAAAATGATTGAGACTTCTTCTCAATTTGATTTATTTGAAATTTATTGTTGGTGGGAAGAGAAGCTAATTGACTAGAGTGATGAAATTGGGCTCTGGAAATCCCAGTTACCCCATTATATTTTTCCGCAAATACAAAGAGCTCCAGAGTTTGTGAGAAAATTCCGTGAATCCTATGATCCTAGCCAGAGAGCCACTATCTCACCTACTGGAGAAATGCTCTGTCCCATTAACAATGATTCAATTGAGAAAATGTTGCAGGCCCCTGCCAAAACACCAACTCATCCTTTTTCTCATGAAAAATTGATAGAAGCTTATAACAAACTAGACTTTACCAAGAGATCCCAGACCCTGGAACTGTTTTTAGAAATTGGTAGTCCTCTACCAAAGAGAAATTCCCCTTATGATTCATCTATGTTTCCTGATAGAACCAGGCATATTGCTACTATCCTGTCCTATTTGTTTGGTTATCACTCTAACCAGTGTGTCAATGAAGCCATCCTTGGTTTCTTATCCATGTTTTCTTCTGATTCTAAGCTTACTGTTATTTATAATTTTAGTCATTTCATAGCAGGGACCATACATGAGAAGTTTTTCAAATTTAACACTGAATAAGTATTCAAGTATGCTTCAGTACATGTATATATTTTTATATATTTTCAAGGAGACAAATTCCCGTTTCCTTTGCAGAAACTTGATGAAGAAGGACAACAACAGTCAATGACTTTCTAGGCTTCAATGGGGATGAAGGAGAAAGAAGAATTCACATACAAGAAGTTCATAGAACTATTTATTCATCCAACCCTCGGCCTTATGAGCAGCACTCCATTACCAAGGATCAGTGAGGAGATTGTCAAAGAATTTCAGTTCATAGATAAAGATGCAACAAGAGATTGGTATTGCTACCAAAACTACATAGAAATAAGGGTTTTTGGTTGTGAGCTTCCACCCTACAAATTGCCAAAGTACCGCCCTATTAGAATCTTTGCACTGGAGTACTTGAGGCAAAGATTAAATGTAGATGAAGTACATTTTGTAGCTGCCAAAAAGAAATCGCAATTTAAGCTCAAAGCTCAAGTTGGTCCCTTCATTTGTAATACCAGGACAACATGGGAAGAAGCAAATAAGTTGTTAAAGGAATGAAATTTGCTCTCAGTTTCTCTTGGTCATATGACCCATTAGGAGTCATCTCCAAACTCAGGGTGGAAAATAAGTTCACACCATATCATCATACAACTAGGCCTGAGATAGAACAGTTGAAGAATCAGTTGGAATTGATAGAGAATAACCTCCAGGAGGAGGAGGAGTAGGTAGTCTCTACATCAAATATGCAAACTCCCATTGCACAGGAAAAGACTGCCAAGAGAGGGAGGGAAGAGAAATCTTCACCAGCAATAGAGGCAACAAGCCAAGGTCTCAAGGTCTTTCACAGGAAAAGGAAACAAAGGGTCTCTATGAATATTGATTCACAGCCTGGTGAACAGTTTATACAATCTCCAACTCAGTCTACCACTTCTCATGAACAATAGATAGTCCAAATTGTTGGAGGCATTCTAGAGAATAAAGAGGAAGACATCTTCCATGTCTTTAGTGAAATCAAAAGAAATAATGAAGAAATGGAGTTAAATACTTATACCCAGTTCTGGAAGCATTCTTCCAGTTCTCAAGCCAAGCTTCTTTCAGTCTTCGACTCTGAGAAGGGGAAGATGCAAATGGCTTTCTTGTAGGCCCAAGTTCCTCAGCCCACAACTGAAGCACAATACCAGAAACATACTTCTTTTGAGTTTAATGTCCAGGATGTGCATCCAATTGATAAAATTGAGATGCACAAACAAGATGGACAGATGATTGCTTCAACCTTGGTAAACATTGCTATGATTTTGTCAAACATGCAGGTTACATTGGCCAACATTCAGTCACAACTAAAGTTGGAGAAGGTCTCCTGATTAGGAAAGGATACCAAGATTCACTCTTTGGAAAATCTAGTGCTAGGGATGGGATATGATCCCTCAAACATAAATGCTGCAGAGAAGCTCATTAAGAAAAAGAACACTGAAGTTGCATTAGTAAAGAAACAACTAAAACTACCAGCATTTGAGGATCCAATGGCCAAAGAAATTGAGGAGACAGAGATTCAAAAGTCAGATATGATGAAGATCATCATAGAACAGAGTTTACAAATAAAACAAATGGAGGAGAAGATGGAGAAATTGGTTAAGGAGAAGGAGGAAACTATTAAGAACATTCAAACTTCAACGAATGTAGTCTCTCTTGTAGCAGTTCCCATCACCAGAGTTTCCACTGCAGCCACTACATTAACAACAGGTACAACAAAAGGAGTTGAACAAATTACTGAAGATGTTCAGAACCTGTCTATCCAGATAGGAGAAATCAATAAACTAAAGGATGAACTCAAAGAATTACGACTTATGAAGTCTATATCAGACAGTTCACACACAACTGAAACAAACAGACTCAAAGGCCAAGTGGAAGTGTTGAAGAAAGAACTTATAGATTCCTTCATAGGAAACAAGTTGGGTTTAGAAAAAGAAATCCCGTGGGAAGAAATCACAGAGGAAATCAAGGAGATTTGGCCCTCCATTAAGATAATATTCAATTAGAAAGATCTCTTGGAAAAAGCTTAGGAAGCAGTGGAATCCATAACTAGGAAGCTGGAGGATATGCTAGAGACTACCTCTGATATAATCAAATTTATGAATTCCAAGGATGACTATGAGCTTGAGGAGTTAACGATAAGTGACAAAACTGCAACAATATTAGAGGTAAAGAAGATTATTACTAAGAAGAATCTCATCCTTCAGCTACAAGAAAAGTGCAGCAATGTTAATGACACAGTTCAGAAATTTTTCAACAAGATTGAACCTTTGGTCAACAAAGGTTTACCTTCTATGATGGTTATTAATGATAAATTGATGCCAATTGAGGATTATGTCAAGAAGTTAACAGAGGTGGGCACCCATCCAGCTTCAGTAGCCAATATCAAAGGATCAACAACACCAACTCTCATAGTAAAAACAATCAGGGATTCTTTCTTCATCTTGGATGAAATCAAGCATATATTTTTGGTAAAACCCACTTTTACTAAATACACTGAGATGGATGAAATCTATAGGAGGGGAACAAAGATTTCTATCCCAGATAAGAAATGTTGGGAAGAATTAATAGGTTTACTTGATTAAGGATTATTGAACAACATTCAGTTTTTGAGGGAACAATCAGCCAACTTCAACCACTTTTTAACTTTTTCAGTAATAGTCATCAAACAACGCAACACCAAAGTAGTTCCAGATCATTAGATAGTTTCATTTTTTATTCTGTAAATAATTTATTTTTGTAAAAGTAGTTCATGATATTTTTCTTCCTACTGTTGTATAAATAACTCTCTTCACGAGTTATTCAGGGTTGCACCCTTGAAGAAGCATTTCTAGACACTTGATGTAATTAATCTTTCTGGATCATTAATACAAAGCAAATGATTTTGAATTCTGTTTTACATAGTTTGTGTTTCCTGTAAGTTTTTCTAGTGTCATTCACTATGTTTCTTTCTTCATATACTCGTGTCTTGCAAAGATAACTAGGTAGGAATAATTGTATTTCAATCTATTCCTATAAGCTTTTTGAAGTGATAATCTATAAAGAGAATGAATTAATGGAATGTTTGTTTAATTAATTCCCTCAAAATCAATAAATCATAAACATCTTTTGTAAGCTCATGTGTATTTTATCAAACCTTTAAACATAGTTTAAAGGTTTTCATACTTATGATTGTTTAGCTTTCAATTTGAAAACTGTGGCAATCATATTACTTTTCTGTTTCTGCTCATCATCATAAAAGATTTTTCATTGTGTAAATATTTAAAGCAGCCCTATGCTGAGATATTGATATTATTCAAGAGGTTAGGCACATGAGTTCTATATCTGTTTCATCCATTGGTCTCCCAAATTAAAACAAAACCCCCAAAACATTTATCTTAGATGCTCTGGCATAATAGCTGACCATTATTATCTTAGGGATACAACACAAGCTACGAAGCTCTTAACTAATCTACATGAGGATTCGAACTTGCAGACACTGAACACAAAGGTAATCTAGCTACAACGGGAATATGATGAAGTCATGGCAACTATTCGCTCCTTAGCACCAACGTAGCGCCTTGCCAAATCACAAGAAGGAAAGCGAAAGTGACTACTAGCACAAATAGAGGAGGCACATAAGAAGGAGGCCTTGCTAAAGGCCACGTTGCAGCCTTGGTTGGAGGAGGCTTGTCAATTTAGGACTACCATTCAAGATAAGCTTAAAGGATTGCAACAAAAACAACAAACGATGGGGCTAGCCATAGAAGGACCAACCACGATTTTTTTTTTCGAGGAAGTCAAGCAGGAAACAACGCAGAGCAATGCCGAAGATGCAGTGATCTAGGTGGAGTTGTGGGATCTTCACAGTAAGATCGCAATGCCAACAGAGTGAATTGAGGGTGAGTCATGATATTTGTGTTGGGGGGCTATTAGTATAGGGTCCCCTGGGTTAGTTTTGGGGTCAAGATAACCCAAATTTTGGTACACTTGTTGTAAACAATGTAAATTCTCCACAATTTGTGATGTGGAGTGCGTAGATGAATATGAGTCGGAGGGGTTTAGCCCCTTGTTTTATATAAATTTTAAGTTGGTTTTGAGATTCACCCATAGTCCATGAACCATGGAATGGTATGAAAAAGCTATAAATAGGTATGTCTTAGAGATTCTAAGAAAGAAAGGACTAGAAGCTGTAGTGAAGAGAAGTTGGTAAGATAAAAGAAAGGCTCTACAGCTCAGTGTGCATAGCCCTAAGTAGAGGCCACAGCTGAGTGCACGAACCCTTGCAGCTGCGTGTGCAGGGTAATTTTGAGTCTGTAACCTTGAATTGAAGATCAATAAAGATAGTTTCCAAAGAATTCTTGCGTATTTCTTTTTATTTCTTTTAATGCTATATGCTGTCGATGAATGATGTGTTTTATGGAATATTGATTGAATGTTACGAGATTATCTTGAATAAGTGTTAATGATATACAGAGTTGCAGTAATGTACCCTAATAATTTATCGATCTGCATGAAGGTATATCTGAGGTGTAGGAAGACATCACACTAGTCTCTGGATGTAGAAACTTGGTTCTTGCATTCCCCATACCGCTTCGAGTGAGATTGCAGCCTGTGTTACACGGGTTGTTGCCGAAAGGGTTATTAGTGTAGGTTTTTGTCGCTTGGCACAACTAATTGTGAACCTGGGTCAAAACCCCCTAAGCCAACTGATGTACCATCGGCTAGAGCCGCAAAAGATATATAATGCATATTTTATTTAGAAGTTCGCAACAGAAAATATAGCTCAATCAGAGCCAATAAGGTAGTGGAGGCATGATTTGAACAAACACAAGCATGAATATAAGGGTATATATTCCATATCTTCCCTTTTTGATCCTCATTGCCAAGCTGTTGCTATGTTCTATAGACTATTTGGATATCCCAATACACAGAAATTTATGGTTGAATGAGTCCTTGTGAATGAAGATGCCTTAGATGCCTATATTATGGATTGGGCCACTATCTTATCAAATAATTTAGCTTCCCAGATCCTAACCTACAGAAGGAAGCACAATATTTACACTAGGACTGTGCCCCCTTTCTATATGAGAGCATACATCATGGATGCAGTTTGTTTTACCTCTGATTTTCCATCCATGGGATGGAAATGGACCCTAGAAGACCCTACCCCTATCCACATCTACCATAATATCCTTTGGGTGTCCAATTTCTAGCCCCATTTTTACAAAATCTATCATGGAGTAATGTTGCCTTTATACTAAGATATTTTTGATGAAAAACACCCTAGATTTTCTAGAGAAGCTAGTGATAATTTTACAACTATAGGAAAGTGGTTTGGTGAGGAATATCTCACTTATGTTAGGATTTTTGGTAGCCTAACTGCTCCACATGTTCTCCCCCTTTATGTACCTGACAAGCTTTTAGCCCGAGAGGTTTCCTATCAAACTGTGGGCAATGGCCTAACTAAAGCCCCCAAGGAAGCCAAGAATTCCATCTAGCCATCATTCCCTATTCGTTGTGGAGTATATGCTTTGGAAAATTTTAGACACATAACGCTTGAGATTGAACACATACTATGCTTAAACTTTCCCATTATCCCACCTCGGCAATATGACCCAAGCAAAGTGGCTCAAAATTTCACCGCTCAGGTCAAAGTCAAACAATTCCAACATGAACCTGATGTTTTTGATGACTTATTTGAAATAAAACATGACTATGAATAGGTGTAAAGGTTAGTCGAGGCTCGCTTGAACCCAAAGGAATTAAATAAGTTTAAGGAATACAGGAGTAAAAGGTTGGAGAACCTCCCTCTTGATGTATTAAGGATTTCTCAGCGAGGAGTATAGCTAGAGCATATTTCGGCCCAATTTTCAAAGGATAGTGATACCAAACAGGAAAACAAGGAAAGCACAACATCAGTGCAGCACAATGCTGAATCACAATCTGCAAGTGATTTGGATAAAGTATGGAAAAAAATTGACCAAATGATCAATATAGGATCGCAGGAGGCACAAATTTCAACTCCAAAAGAAACACTTAATATTCCTCAAATCACTAAGAAGATCCCACTCACTATTGGGTCTTCTGATAAAGATGTCAACACTGATGACTTGGAAGTCATCTTGGTTCACCCTACTTTTGAAGTTGTTCTTAGAATTGAGAAAATACCTCCTCTTGATTTATTTTACAGTCCGAAACACAGGGCTGTTATGAGCAGATAGAGGAGGAGAAAGAGAGTTGATAAATCCCAGGCACTAGTTCCCAGAGATATTCCACTGGATCTTATGTGGAAATATCCACAAAAAAACCTTTCTAATGATCTAACCAGGCTATCACGATTTATAGGAGCATATTCTACAACCACTATTGATAAGGCCTCAAAAGTAAAACAACTAATCAAAGAAAAGGATGAGAGGATCGTATAGTTGGAACAAGAGTTACTAAATGAAAGATTGAGTATTGTTGAATGATGGAAGGAAAATGTAACTCAATTACAGAAAAAATTTGATGAGATGAAGATTCAGCATGAAGTTGACATCAAAAGAAAAAATGATGAGTTGCAATAACTCCAGCTTAGGATTGATCAGTTGAAAGATAATCCTAAACTTGAAGCTTCAAAAAATAAGTAGTAGAACTTAATACTCTCCTTGCTCAACAACAAGTGGTTTTTTTCTAGAAATTAGCAACAATCAATGATCTATGTAAAAAAAGTGATTCACTGATGAATCAATTGTCCGATCTTAGGACATACTTTGATGACATTGAAGATAAAATCTATGATTATATTACATGGTAGGACAATGTATATGGAAGAAAGTGAATCCTCCTAGGATTGAGGATTCACAAAAAGAAATCCTCTTTAGGGGCCGTGATATAGAACTAAAGCAAGTTGAAGGAGTCATTTTTAGCGCAAAGGACATTGCAAGCAACCTTACTGAAACCATCCGTGAGAATATTTTTGGTGCTAATCTAATTCGAGAATGCCCAGTTGATGCTTTTCCCAATGTCAAGACATTGATGAAATATTGGCAGGATTGGTACAAGACAAAGGAATATAACATCAAAAATATATCTAAGCTAAATTTTGAACATTATTGGCAATACTTGGTCAAACTGCATAGCCAATGGCTGTTATAGTTCCTGGCCAATACCACTTCTCATATGATCAAAACACTCTCCGATGTTGTGTATGGGGGACAAATGCCTCTAAAGCTAGCTCATCCTCCTAAATTGAAGCCCATGGTGGATATCTATGAACTAAGGCAACATGGGAGGGAAACGAGCTTCTCATTCCTGATGAATTGCTGAAACGAACTCTATTTTTGTCCTTTTGATTTTATTTTAAGGATGATTTGTTTAAACCTCCTCAAAATTTCATGTATTTTCTATTATTATAGTTTGATTTCTAGGTTGTAAATACCCTTTTATGTCTTTTAGAGAGGGGTTCTGAATTTTCGTAAAGAAGACTTAAGAAAGTTGTACTACTGTAATTTTTCAATCATCTTAATAGAAAAACTGAACCAAGACTATTTTTCTTATGAGAAGAGCAGTGATATATTAGGTACTTCTATCTTTATGTTATTTCTGTGTCTATATTTGATCTATAGTCATATTTGCTAAACTGTTTTTCTATATATGAGCTTTGATGCAGTTAAACACTTATTCACTATTGAAAGTGAAAAATTGTTATCTTTGAATGTATGTGGAAAACAATGAGATATTTTATGTGATATGCATTAAAAATAAATTTGATTAATTATATAATCAAATATATATATTGTATTACTTGATGGTTATATGATCATAAATCTGCATATAGAGAGGTCTTTCAAATTGCAACATAAAAACAAGTTAAGTCCTCTCTCTCTTCTCTTCTCTCTCTCTCTATATCTATTCTATTATCTATCTATCTATCTATCCTATCTATCTATCTCGACATTATATAATATTATATATATATATAGTATATATTTAATATATATATATAATATATATATTATTTATTATTATTTTAGTTCTATTCATCACATCCATTTCACTTTCTTTTTACTTCACATTCCAATACCTATTTTTAAAGAGAAACTGGTCCCATTATCCCCAGTCGGAGCCACTATTCCAAACATAAAAGGAGCAATTTTCAATTTCCCGACTGGGTGGTTATCCCTGATGTTGAGGCAACGACATTTCGAGCCTTCAACAGAACCCTGTCACAGTATAGGAATTTCATTGCAATCATGATTTTTAATGGATTATTTGAATCATTGTTTGGAAGTATGATGGCTATTTTTGAAAAGCCACAATTTTTAAATTATTGATTTGATTGACAATATTTTGAATTACCAATTTGAATAAATATTTTAAGTACAGGGATATTATGGTCTAGTTAACCTTATTTTTAAAGCACTACCATGTTCTAGTTAAAATATTGATGGGGATCAGCGACGTGTGTGAAAGATTCCTTCCTTAGCTAATTGATTAACTAAACATTCTTACCTCTTTAATGATTTGGCTATTATCATGTGTAAACCATGCATTTCCTTCTTGAAATTATAAACCACCGTCGCCACCATTAATCATCATTATGCTGCTTGCCTCGAAGTCATACCAAATCTCTGGCCTTTCCAATTAATTTTTTACATTGACAGGGTGGTAGTCATTCTAATCACCAATATAAGTGGATAGGACACTGAGGAACGTGAATTAAGGCACTAGTGCATGCAATTTAAATTTTACAAATACAGAGATCGTCATGACACCCTTAGTATTTTCTAAAATTTTATGTCCAGAAGGGTCTTCTTTGCAGGATTTTGTAGGAGAGTGGGAGTAGTGTAACCTTCAAATGATATGGCGCTAGTCTACATTGAGCTATGGTCTATAAAGGAACTAGAGGGGATAGTTGAGTATGAGGGTAGTTTGCCCTTATTGCAAGAAACATGGTTTGTTCTCTTCCTGCTCAAATTCGATGGTTACAACTCTGCAATAGTTCTAGATTTTTCACGTACCTTTGATGTAAGGACAACCATGATCAACTCTTTACAGTTTTAAGTGTCGAAGCATTCTATTTCTCAAGCCATGGAGCTACCAACCATGGGCGAGAAATGGTTTTAGAAAGGTGAATTGGAGAAGGGTGTGTGGTGTCATTTTCTGCTTGAAGAAGATCACGATGTGAACTAGAAAATTGGGTTGCAGAGGAACACTATGGTTGAGAAATGGAAATACTTGCTATACATTCTATAGAAGTTCCTCACTTGTGAAGGGAGGTACTCATTAAATTATCTCTACCACATTCGACTTTTGATACATTTTGTTGGGTGCTGGAATTACACTTAGAGACGAAGCACAGGAAATGCCAGAGATGGTATGATTGTTTCCAATATCAATCCCTACTTTCTTTAAAGGAAATGTTACATAATCAAACTATAGAGGAAAAGTCAACTTGAATTGCCATAAATAATCTAAGACTGGAACAAAATAAAATGCATTTGCAAAAGAGAAAAAAGGAAATTACTCTAACTGATTATTGACTAACCACTGAGTGTGTGTTTCTTTCAGCAAAGACACTTTAGCAGTCTTCAATAGATTGGCCCTTCAAACATGCTTATATAAAGATTTCCTTCTCGCAAGAATCTATCTTGCACTAGTGAAAGCTTCTTGCGCTAATGTAGGGACAAAGATTTATGCCGAGGGTGTAAAATGATGTTTGTACTAGAAGTGCTTTTTCTTTCAGGTAAGGTCCAAACTTTCTCGAGTCAAGAGAACTCAGTCCAAGCAACACAAAACTAGTTCTTGTGCCAAACCAGAGCTTCCTACACTTTAAATTTGAATCCTTGAAATCAATGCTTAACTACTGCAAGTGTTAGAAAGCCAAATTTCATAAAAGGGTGACTGTTTCTAAGTTTATCAAATTGCAGAAAGAAAGAAACAATCCTTGTAATCTATCCTGTTATGAGATATCAATGAAAGCAAAAAAGCTGTTAGAAATAACTTAAAAAGAATTACTGCATCACACAATCTTGCAGTGGTGCAGGAATGGTCCTTCTGCTTTAAACTAGGCAGAAAACTATATCAAAAAGATTTGCAGAAAGTGAATAACACGCCAACGTGCACTGGTGCAGGTAATTTCTCCTGCTCAGACTAGGAAGGGAAAACCAATCCAAACATGCAGAAAGTGAATTAGAACACTAACGTGCACTGGTGCAGGTAATTTCTCCTACTCAGACCAGGTGAGGAAAACCAGTTGAAATCAGATGCAAGAAAAGGAAATTTAATTACTTCATGTGGCAGATCTGTTCTCACTCAAATAGGAATTTAAAGGATGTAAAGAAAATCACACTTGCTAGTTTAAAACATAAATTAAAAGGACAGAAAAGAGGGAGAACATGCTGGGTTGGTTGGGCCCTATCCAACCAACATGTTTCCCTTTTAATTAAAAACGCTCCTCAACACTTGCTCAATATATCAACATTCAAAACATGAAAGATATGATGTAGAATAGTAAGGCGGAGCTCTCTCTCTTCTTATTAAGTCATAAAGAAAATACATACATGATTACAATCCAGCCCAGATTGGGCGATAACAAAAGACATGCCTGTTACCGCCTTCCTAGTTCTATCTTTGTTCTATATACTTACTTAATCATTCCTTTCTAACTTGTCCTATCTACATTGCTTCTTATATAGATCCTCAGTCAAACGCCAAGATGATCATTCATCTTGTTACATGCTGTTTGTAGAATTTTGTTACAACAGATTGCATAAATGTTTACAAAATAAGCTTGCAGCCTTCAAAATTAGGTGTTATAACAAAATAGGTTGTGGCTATCTTCAACTATCAGTTTCTCCCAAATCCGACTTCAGCTACTCTAGATTGCCTTGCTGTCATAGCTGGGACTCAGCTGCCTTCAGATGTGTTCGGTGGTCATGGCTAAGGCGGTGAAAAAATAGGTAGCAATCAAGGGGGATCCAGATTTGCTGCCAAGATTCGCGTCACTGGCACTGGTGCGAGATTTGGTAATCGAAGTGCTGGAACTGGTGCAAGATCTGTTTTGCACTAAAATCAGTGGTCAAGGTAAGCATTAACTATTAAGTAACATAGGAGATATCGATGAGTTAGAAAAGTAATTACAAGTGAGAAATCACGTAATAATAATTAATAAATGCTAAGTTTGAATTAAAAATGTAAAATATAAAGTAAATTTGAAATGTGTCATCATTCTTGCACTAGTTTAAGATGAGGGTGTAAATGATAGGTAAAATAGGGGTAAATGGTTATGGTTTTAGGATGGAAAGATGGTAAAAAAGGGTACAATTTAGGGGACTAACACATTTCGAGTAGGGTAAATTGACCAATTTCCCTCATTTCCTTTTAAAAAGTTTATATAAGATGTACAAAAGTGTGAAAAAGAGCAGGAGAGACTAGATAGGTTTTAAATTATGCCACTATGGCCTAATTAAAATTTTGGTTAGAAAAGAGTTGGAAAATAGAGGCACTACATGGGAGACATTTTTGAAAACATTTCAGGGTGAAAGCACAATCAAGCGACCTTGTGGTAGGATTCATGTATAGAAAGGAAACAAAAAGGTTGTCAAGTCAGTAGTTAGTCAACAACAGGGAAAGAAGACACCACCTTTAAAAGGTGGCAAAGGAGGAAGACCAAAAACTGACAAACCCTAGTCTAAGGAGCTGAAATCTAAGAAGGAGCAGAGTAAGGGACAAAGTGAAATCGAGAAGCCTGAACCTTCATAAAGGGTTACACGAGGTTCATTGAAAATATGCCATGCTTATATGGGAATAGATGTAGTTCCGACAACTACTACAGTGGAGATCATTGTTGACTCTGAGGAGTGTATTTCATTGGGAAGCCCTTTTATGGAGATTCCTGTAGAAAATTTGATAGTGTAAAATAACCTTTCTATATTAGCATAAGTTGTAGCCTTGGGTACTTTTATCTTCAGTCCAAGTTATGTTGAGGAGGAGGATGAAGTTCCTTTGCCATCATTGATGAAGGAATCCAAGAAGAAAAAGGTAGCTCACAAATTGGACACGGTGCTAGGAGTAGTAGAAGACCCTACATTAGAAACACATGAGGATACTATTCCTTTGGATCTTGAAAATCAGGCGTTTGAAAAAGAAATAGGAAATAATGACACTTTTCATGAGTCAGCGGCTGTAAGGGTGATAGTACAAGAAGAATATGAAGATAATTTTTTTTCCTTTGATGTAATTCAGGAGTTGAAGCAACATGTATACGAATTTGAAGTTTTAAATCAATGTGTAATGGATAAAAATACTACATTGAAGACCAAGAATGAAGAATTGTTAACAACAATGCAAGAATGGAAGTGACAGGAAGAGAAATGGAAATTTCATGTATCTCACCGTAAAACTTGTTTGAGGAAACTGGTTAAGCTGCTAAGGAAAGGAAAGGCCATATTATGAAGTTGAAGGCAGAGGGGTCGAGAATCAATATTCAAATCTAGAAGTGAAGGAAGTATTTCAATTTTGTTTTTTGCAAAGGTCAGTAGTTGTGTGAGGACACACAACAAGATGAGGTTGGGGGGATGTTGGTCGTCACAATTGTCCTTGTGTTTAACCTTATCCTTTCCCTAACTATGCTACCTAAATATTTGTTTCACAACTAAATTAAAAACTTCACACATGGTTGTTGGTCTCTTATTGTGATTTTATTGGATATGGATTATAAGGACTTATTTGTTACAAAAAAGGTTGAATATGATTAATTTCCTTTGTAACTTATCTTTTCGTATTTCGTTAAGGCATGGTGAATAAATGTCATTAATCAAAGTCAGAGTTTAGTTGCTGTAGGATTCACAGTTCTTGTATTGCCTGTCATTCCTGTATTTGTGGAAAACCGACCCATTCATTTCAAATTGACTCCAAAAATACTATACGCGCACCTCTTGCTGAGGATTTGTTTGGAGCATTCTGGATGAGCTAAAGACATGCTTGGAGCATTATGGATGGACTAAAGAAGGAGGTTGGTCACTATTCAAACATGTTTTCCTATTAAGTTTTCATCACGATCGAGAGTCGAGTTGTTATGTATAAGATAGAGATTCTAGGATAGGCTTAGCTAGCGATAATGTGAAGGACTTTTGATACAATACCATTGTAATTTTGTAATCTTGTATCGTCCTATCTCTCTAGGCTGGATCCACGATTATAAAATGCGTATTTGTAGAAGACTTTGAATAAAACAAGGGGCTGATGCAAGTTTCATATTTTGGTTCCTGTCATTATTTGCAATGTTTCCTTTATGTAGTTGATTTCCAAAGTTTTAGTTGAGGGAAACATGCTAGTTGGCTAGGGCCGAACCAACCTAACTCATTCTCCCTATCTTTCATAAGTCGTTTAGATATGGTTATGTGAGTGTGAACATACTGATTTATTTTACATGCTTGAGATTACAAATTTTATGAAACCCTTATGAATGTTTTGCGTGTGATCTCAGATCTAGGGATTCTCCTTGTGATTGAGTTAATTTCCCTTTCCAGTTTTAGTATTTTTTTATGTTCTTGAAAGTATCGCACTGTTTTTTCCTTTTTATGAGAAGTGTTTTATGAGATCTTTCCGAAAGATTGGTTAAGGTTATAAGTTTGAAGTTTAAATCATTTTCCTTCCAGAATATGTGTGCCTTATATGAATACAAACTTCGGTGATATAATAAAAGCTATGTATGTAAAGATTAAACTATAATGATTTCGTATATGAATGCAACTTGAATATTATTGATTACATGGATCGGTTTTGGTGCCTTTTTGAGATCAAAATTTTTATGGAATTTATATTTCAACGCAGAGTTTATCTATTATTGTGTCTGAGATCTAAAAACGTTAAGTTCTGAATTTTGGATTGGCACTCTTATTTATAGTGCAAGTGTGTTTCCTTTTGTGCTGTTGTGAGGTTTCCTTTCTAGATTTTATAGTCATTTTTGTTGAGCGTTTGTTTTGGATTTGGAGTATTTTTATTAAAGTTAAAGCTTAAGTTTTTTTCTCTTTGTTTTCATTTATTTCCAGCTATAATACATTCATATTCGAGTGGACGGTAATTGGAACAAGACCATCCTAGAGTAGGAATAATGAAGTTCTAGTGCAGGAACAATGAGTTCTTAGCACATGAATAGACCATTCTAGTACATGAACATAACGTTCCAATATAGGAACAAAACATTCCAGTACAAGAACAAAGCATTCCTGTACCAAAACATAGTATCCTAGTGCATGAATGAGACTCATTTCAGTACAAGCCTCTGGTTGCTCTAGTACAAAAATGAGATATCTTTAGTAAATGACACATATTTATAATTATAATAGAAGATAATTCCTTCTATTCTTTTTAAAGAATTGGAGTTTTGATTAGAGGACATATTTCATTTTCCAGCATTCTTTTTTGATTGATTGTAAGGCATTCTTTAATATTTCTGTTAATATTTCTTTGCAAGTATTTTTATTGAAATGAATCCAGTATCCATAGTGGCTTGGTGTTGTTCTACTGAAGTTTTTCTTTGCAATTTCATTTCTTGTTGATTCTGCAAAATTTAGTTAGAAGGTTAGAAGTATGATTTACAAAGTTAAACCATAAGTCTTTGGCATTTCATTTGCTGTGCCTCTAATCTTACGTAGCCCCGGGTAGACAAATTAAGTGTTGAATTATTTTACTAAACTGTAACTCCAACACCCAACACATGTCCATGTATCAAAAATATTAGTCATCCAAAATCTAAGTCCGCAAGCCTTGCCTTAGATGAGCATCCTGGTAGAAGACGATGGAATACACCACTTGACGGGAGAGTTAGACCAATTGGAATGGTACTCTAACCACTCATCTTTGTATATCCTCATGGAGATCCTTTACTACTGCCATTGGAACCTAGCGAGTCAAACTCTCCAAGTTCCTCTGAATAGTATGGAGCACTCTCTCAGATTCAATTGCTTCTATCTTTTCATATTTTCCGCAACGCCTATGCCTTGATAGACTCTTAGGTCTCACTGGTCCAATATATGTATCATGATCATTTAATCTTATAAAATTTTTGTTTCACTATTTTTTTTTTTGAATTTCTTGAGATTGTATTTAAAAATTAAAAAAATCGAATATGTTAAAAAATAAAAACTTACCAATGATTCCTTATGTAGCTCCTTCTAGAAGTACTAGCTCCATGTCTTTTGAAATTTTTTATCCTACATAAGGGAAATCCTCTATAGCCACGACTTGTTTCTCCCACCAGTGGAAGAACTCATCATCAAAGGTCTCCTGAGTGACATTGCCTCCATCAAGTCACTTGATTAGATCTACCCATCTAGCCATCTTGGGATCTCTAGGACTACTGATGGTAGTAGCTACTCTGGTTCGAAGTGCCGGAACCTGCTCAAAGAAAAATGAGCAAAGGATGGTTCCATAGCCAAAATTATTTATCCTTCCTCGTCTCACCAATGTACACAATTTTTTTACATTAGTTAAGAGTGTTGTGCACCAGTTATATACTACTGGTTTCAAGCATTCCGTTACTAGAAACATATATGGTCAAGAAGCCTAATGTATTGAAGCAGAACCTGCTATCTTGGAATAGTAAATAAAATTATCTTGATAGGCAGGCTTGTGATTTATTTGACTAGGACCTTTGATCCTGGTAGAGTCATATAATTTAGGGTTGAAGTGTCTCCTTCCTGTTATTCATTTTGTTGGGTAGCGGATCCCCCAAGTAAGGGTTTTGGGGCTTCAAGCCTGCAATTTTGGGTAAAAGTATGCTAAAGGTTCCGTGAGTGTGCAGAGTGAAAATTTTAATGGGTCAAGTCAAAGGGTTGTCCGCCAAAAAATAATGTAAAATAATAAAAAGTGAGTCGGCCTGCCCATGGTCTGTAGACCATGGGAATGTATAAATAGAGCGAGGCTCTAAGGGTAGAAGGTAGCTTTTGATGAAGATCTAATGTATTATGGGTTTGTGAATACAATATTCGCTCTAAGTCTATAAGTCCGAGTCATGGGTGGTAGTAGTTAGAGAAGGCTTTGAAGCTATGTGCACAAAGGCCTGGTAGAGTTCGAAGCTATGTGCGTGGACCCCTGCAGCTAAGTGTGCAGGGGGGAACTAATTGTACTAAACAAAATATTAATAAAGATAAATGTTTCTAAATTATTGTGCGATTGGTTGCAGATCTATATGTTTATGCTTATGTTCTGAGTTTATACATATCTGTAAGATTTATGGTTGTGCGCGGTGGTTATAACTGTTGAATTCTCAATTAAAGACCTTAAGAATTAGATCTAATCTATAATAAAATGCTAAATAATAAGAATCTAAGAAGTGCCTCATCGTCAAGCTACGTGAAGGCCAGACAACTATGCAGAGTAGCGCGAGTGCGAAGATTGGTTCGCAACCCTTCTAGTCCTCATCAAGACATCCCTAGGGTGCGAAAACCTAGCTCCAGCACCCTCCCATACTACCTCGGGTGAGACTTTAGTTCATGTTCCGCGGATTGTTGTCGAAAGGGCCAGTAGTGCGGGATTTGTTTGGCTAAAAGAATTCTGAACCTGGGTCAGGCCCCATCAAGCCAAAATATGGTTCTGTTGCCAGGACTAGGATCTGCCAAGGGGATGTTTGATGTCAGAACATTGGAGCCCTATGAAGAAAGAGATTGAAGATTGGTTGGATCAGAAGCTTCATGAGTTCATAGTGCAAGAAAACAAAACCTCACAGATATCTGAGAAGAGGTGGCTGGATCAATACATATACATAGAAGTCCATGAGATCTTATTTGCATCCTTCTCGTTGAAACTGTATGAGTGGATCACGAGGCTAGCTAACAGTCAGGGAAGGTGCAAACTCGATCAACCATTAGTATGGACTCTAGAGTTGTGCACAGACTAGAAGCATCTGAAGATAAAATTGCGTGCGCAGTAGATCATTGGTTGGATTAGATAATAGGAGGGTTTATCATTGAGTTCGAGATAGATACAACCGTGAGCTAGAGCAAATCTAAGCTATGTTTTCTCAAGGCACCACGAGGTAAATACATCAAATTGTTGAATACCTGGATTAAAATGTTGTTATGTGAAAAATGGGTTATGCGAATCCATTGATGTCTGGGATAACACGGAGCAAAAGAGGCTACCAAGAGATTGAAGGATTAGAGAATACTCCCATGATTTCATTCTTGTGAGAAATTGAGGAGGAGCTCACTGGGTTCTCTTTGAGAAGTGCCGTTCAGTTGATAAAGCAGTGCAGTCCACAGTTACCACCTCCATCCACACCATCAACCACTTCGTTTACATCAACCCCATCTTCACCCACACTACCTCTGGTGAGCACCAGTATTGCAGCAATAATGCGGCAACTCCTGGGCTTCCTACTTTACTTTTATCAAACTAGTAGTTCGTAACAAACTTGGAAGCGACGGTGTTGTATGCACAAGTACTAGTTCTTACTGCAGGCTGTCACTTGGTCAGCTGGCGCAAGATCACTAGGAGCTCAAGCCAACTTCTATGAATTCCATAAGAAGCTTTATATGTGATGAAAGAAAGGAAAGCTTACTCTACAGAGGCTACTCTACTTGTAGAAAGAGAAAGAAGACTGAAATGCAAAGTAAACCTAGCAAACCCTAATTAACCAACTAATCCTATTTTTGCAAAAACAGAGATGAAAAACCATGAAATGAATGCTATTACATAATCTAGGAAGCGAACAACATCTACTCAAGCTATTTCTAGAAGGAAATGAGAAAAAAACATCTTTTTGGATTTTTATGTATTTTTAGGTGAAATTGTCATGCATGTAATTTATTTGTTTGCAAATGTGGCAGTGATTTGGTGGTGATGGAGGGTGAATTTGGAGTTTGTAGAGGTGTAGGAAGGTGTGGATGGGTCCTAGGAGGTCCTAGGTGGCCTTCTGGAGGCTTTTCCTACAATCGGACTTCAAAAAGTCACCTATAGGAAAATCTACAGGAGGCTGCAGGGGATCTACAGGAGGTCTACAAGAGGATGTCAAGAGCTGTTTTAGAGGGTTTTGAAGGTATGAAAATAGGTGGAAAGGGTAGCTGATGTCTAGGAGGATGTTTTAAGGTGTCTAGGGTTCATCAAGAAGGATTAGGGAAGAGAAATATGGTTGGAATTGTTCAAAGAAAGAGAGGAAAGTTTATGAGAAAAGTGCAGAAAATCAAGGTAGATTTGTGAGGGACTTTGGATGACCTGTGGAACATAGATCAAAGAGAGAGATGGTCATGGTTGATTGGATGAATTATTGTGAGCGGAGATGTACTACCAGAGAACTGAAAATAAAACACTGAGATTAAGCAAGAAAAGAAACTAGCTACACCAAAAAACAAAACTTTGCATCAAGCTAAGCTAAATTATGATCTAGGAAAGTAAATTCTGAACAATGCTATATGTAAAGGAAGCATGGAAGGAAATTTATTGCAAATATAGAAATGAGCATGGGAAAATAGATCTACAACAAAAGATGAACCTTCTAACAAGCTGCAACACCCGAAATCCTATGGTAAAGGCAAATCTGTGTTTTTGTGGCAGCAAGTGGATCTTGGTCTCAGTTCATGGTCCCAAAGGGAGGAAAGGAGGCCAAGGCTCTGTTGATGGCCTTTTTGTATCTTTTTCCTATCATTGTTCAACCTTCTACAACAAACTGAAATGGAAACAACCTTTTAATCATCAAAGGCAACCTTAAGAAAGAAATTTATCTAACAACAATTAATTCATAAACTGAAACAAAATATATAAATACAAAACAAGAGGTGCTTGGCTACATGGATTGGACCCTAACCCAAGATCTTTAGCCCTCTCAGGTGACTCAGTGGTAGCTCAAAAAAAATCTTATCTCATTATCAAAATAACAGTAAGATTACATGAAACTATCCACAAAAGTAAGCTTGAATTTGAGCATAGCAAAACTACAACAAAAGTTCGAAAATTTGACTAACATTCAATAACCTAATGAGGCCCTAGGCCTCTCTACTTATACAACTGAAGCTACCAACAACTTCCTTAAAATAAGGGAGGCTTGGCTCCCAAAACTTGAGATAGACAAAAGTTATCCTCCACTTTCTCGATTGCCTCTTTGGTGCATTGATGTGGCTGCTTGTGCTCCGAGCTTTCTGAAGGAGAATTCAAAGTAGGGAGTCATAAATGAGGGGGAAACCCTCCTATAAATCCTCTCCCTTTTTTTCTTCGAATATTTGATGCCAAATTTCCATTAAATCTTTGACTTTGTCTCCAAAATTGACCAAAAATCTACATTAAGCCCACATTAGACTCCATGGCGTAATGACCAACCCAACTCGCTCTATTAACATAAATATAATAAAAAACATGTAATAAAATAATGAGAATGGTGGATTAAGCTAAGTTAGGAGGCAAAATGAGCCCATATAATTACCCATTTATGGGGCTCATCATCACCCCCCATCTGAATGTGTTGCTCATCCTCTAAGAAACTAGTCCACCTCCTCATCTTTGATGGCCCTGATGGCCTCCCTAACATCCCATGCTTCTGATGTGAGGTCCTCTTCTTTGTCATGGAATCCTGCCTTTCTATCCACTTCTTCACATTTTTGTTCTTCTTCTTCCTCTTTTCTGCCCTCTAGTAGTCCTAGCAGTAGTGGGGGACTTAGTTTGAGGCCAATCCAATTGACCTTCAAACTCTGCATAGAGTGCTTGTACAGTGGCACTCTCCTTAATGCTTCTTTCATCCTTGTTGGGGAGTGATACTCCCTTATCTGCAAGCTATGTGGCAGTGTATTCCACCTCCTCATACAAGCATGAATAGAGTCATCTCTAAGTAATCTTTCCATGTCCTCAAAATGTGCAATGGCCTAAGCCTGATCATTGATATACTTAGGGGCACTTTGAGGATTATTTGCAAGCAGCTGGTGTGTACTGATGAGAGCCATGGGGTCTGATGGCTCAGCTTTGATCATTAGGGGTTCATTTTTCTCTTTTGCCATCAAATTTTTGATTTCTGTTGCCCTTTTCTCCTCATGATTCATCCATGAGGCCATGGCCATTAGCTGCAGGTCCCCTAGCCTAGCATTGGGATCCCATAGGTTCATATCAGTGAGGGCCATGTTATGCAAGTAGAACTCTGCTATCTTTGCCTTGTCTTCTGCTGCACTTTGGTCACATAGGTCCATGAACTGTCTGTAATCCTGAAAAAGCATTGTGCCTCTCTATGCCAAATTCTTGATCTGAAAGTATAGCCACTGATGTTTGAGGTATACTTCATATGATTTTGTTGGTGTTCTGCACTGTAGTGCCTCCATAGAGCAGCTGATCATGCATGCCAATTGTGTTTCCTTTTCTTACAACTGTCTCCTTAGCAACTCATTTTTTGTTTCCAAGTGAGTTCCTCTAATTTCCTCTCTATTTCTTACAACACTTAGCTCCCTACCCATCTCTTTAAGCTGGTTCTCCATGTGGCCAATATCCTCTAACCCCCTTGGATTAGGTGATTTGCATCCATCTATGGCTCCTTATCCTTTCTTTCTCCAACTCAAAGAAAAGTGGGACTGCAAATTTCTATGGAATGATTTCCCCCCCATCAAGAAGATGTAGTAAGAGCCCAAACTAGGTTGGGGGTCAGTTTCTTAAGTCTTTGTTGTTTCCTCCTTCCCTTTTGGCTGTTCTTCCACCCTTTTCTCAAGTTTTTCGGTCTCCTGTAGCTTATTAGGGTCTCTTGTAGAATAGTTTGTGCCTCCTCTAGAGCTGTTTTTGAGTCCTGTAGTTGCACTCTTTCCTTACAGGTGGAAGATTTGGGACTTCCTCTTTCATATGTGATGGTGGTTTTAGAGGGAGATTCTTCCCCTTTGACAATGGGTGAATCTTCAATGATAATAAGCACTGTTGAAGATGGCTATGGTTTCCCTATTTTTATCCTTGTGCTTTTCCGAGCCCTGAAATACATTGATGTTCACCTCTTCCTCTTTTTTTTGGGTTTAACTTGGGTGCTAAGGGCAGCAAGAACAGCTGCTGCCTCCCTTTCTAGGGTCTCAGGAGTCACTTCTATCTTTTCTGCCCCTTTTTGCTCTCCTTTTGTCTTCTCCATCTCTACTAGTTTTGTTTCCTCTTGCTCTGTTTTGGTTTCTTCGTCCTCTAGTTTAGTTTCCTCCTTCTTTATTTAGGTGTCTTCCTCCTCTATTTGTTCCTCAGTTTCCTCCCCTTCTTCATCTTGTTTCTCTTCTCCCTCACTTTTAGAAGGACTGTGGTCATATGTGAGGCCTTTATATCATCTTCTCCTATCATAATTCTAAATATTTCCCATGCTATGGGGATTGTGAAGGTGTGGAGGGCTTCTTCTACTAATATTTTAATTAACCCATGGTGAGCCAACTGATCTAGACCTCCTGCCTTCAACTTATAGCTGGAGTCTATGAGGGACTGCAGGAGAAAATATGGGATGCTAAGCTTTTGCGGTGTGGGAGTGTCCATGCCATATCCAATCTCATGGAGAAGTCTAAAATGGTAGCCATAAACTATGCTATACCTCACTTCATAGGAAATATACTTGATGATTTGGTAACTGACCTCATCCCAAGGGTAAGGTATGCTTGTTCTTCTAATGCAAATTTTTTCTTCTATAGGATGTTCATTTGGTTGGAAGAAGGTTTTCTTGGCAACTTGTCCCATTGGCTTTTCATCTTTGCTCCAAGGTAATCCAAGGCGAACGCTGGTAAATCTATTGATAAATTCTAGGGTGATTTCCATGGTGAGACCTCTAAAAGTAATAGTGGCATGGGTCTTTGAGTGAGGTACTAAAGAAAGGGAAAACTCCTGAGCCACATCTTCATCAAACCCTCGAAATTTTTCGAAAAATGGCATCCAATTTTCTCTAGTGAAAAGGGCTACCGCCTTGGGATGTTCATGGAGCCTAACTGAATTTATGGGTTCCTTTCTCATGAATCCCCTTGTCATTTTTCTTATACCCCTTTGGAACACCCCAGGTAGAGATGGAGACAATTTTTTTGAAGAAATATGAAACAGAGAAAAACTGTGTTCTTTTAAGAAAATAGGTAGAAATGTTTTTATGGAATTCCTCTTCCTCTACAGGCTCAATTCTCCCTTAAAATTGTATCATTTGTTGCAAATATTAATAATCAAGGTGGGTCTTTATAGAACCTACCTCTTCAAGCCAGAATTTGAGCAAAAACCTCATGTTTCCTCCTTAAAAACTGCTTACTGCCCTCCTGTAGAACTCGCTGTAGGTGCTCCTGTAGAATCTGTTCCTGCTCCTGTAGAATGCCGATAGCAGAAGGATGGCTGAAAAAGATAGAGAATGATGGTTTCAAGGTTATGGAGGTGGTATAGAGCTTGCTACAGCTAAGTGGATGAGGATGAAATGGAAGAAAAGGTGGTGAAGGAGTTTCGAGGAGGAGTACTTATGTCTTCTTTGAGATATTTCTGGTAATGGGGTAAGCTGGAAAAAAGGTATGTTGCCATATTTGGACCGTTGGTCCCTATTGCCTTATCATCATGACTCCTCATGACTCCTTCTCGAAATCACTTCCCATCATTGCATCAGAGTTTGTATACCCTCCACTACCCGTCCTTTGGATTTTCGGTGAGATGATTAGGCACACGTGTGGTGGCATCTCCGGATGAGCACAATCAACTGGATGAGGGTGGCCAGTAACCGCCCACCTTTTCTCGTTCAACCCTAACCATCTCATTCGCTTATGTATATTTTTGAATTTCACAGATGCAACAGAGGAGAGGGTTAGACACTTACCTACAAGTCAAATGTTCGTGCTATGGTGCATCTTGGTTTCTTTGCTGCTGCATGCTCGTATTTCAGTTGCTACATGCTTGTATCTCCTCTGCTGTATGATTTTTGATCCCTGATGTGTGGCTTGTTTCCTTTGTGTAGGTACCCTTTAATTAGATCTGGCTTCATACATCCTCTTCAATCCTATGGCTGCACCTATTTTGCTGCTATGGCTTGATTTTGAGGGGATTAGCTGCTACAGGAAATCCTACAGGAGCTCCTGTAGCTACTTCTCCCTTTAAAATTTTTAGCTGATTCTTGTGCTAGAAGCTATGAGGATGCTACCAGAGATGTTGATGGTGATGGAGAGGTATTTTGTAAGCTGCAGGAGAGATTTGGAGGTGCTGTTCCTTTTACTTTTTGTTTTTTTTTTTTTCTAAAAAATGGTTTCTGTGTTTTTTAGTAGGAAGGAAAGAAATCAATGATGATGAGGTGGTGAAGGTGTGGGATGGATAGCTAGGAGGGTAGATAGCTATAGGATGGCCTACATGCTCTTCACGAAACTTCTCAGCTCCTCAAACTATTTTTAAAATCCATTTCAAGCTCTCTATGATTTCTACAGGAGCTTCCTGTAGAAAACAAGGGCCTCCTCTAGGATACACAATGTTTGGAAAAAACACACAGTGAGGTGGAAGAAAGGTCAAAAATGATGGAGAAGAGTATGGAGGAGGTGAAATAGGCTTTGTGGAATCTTATCTTACTTCCTGTGGTCCACCTGTAACCTGCAATGCATTTTAAAAGTCAATTTTCTCTTCCTTTTTTCTGTTTTTTTTTTGAAAGACAACTAGGGTGCCTCAGGGAGGTTTTCACCTTAATTGCCTGCCCTGGGTGCCTCCAAAGGAGGTTTTCACCTAGGGATCTTATTCTCTTTTTTTCTCTATTTTTTTTCTTCTTGTTTTTGTCATCACTGGGCCACCTCAAAAGAGGTTTTCAACCCAATGATGGGACTCAAGTGCCTCATGGAGGTTTTCACTTGAGTCCTTACTATTTTTCTTTTTTCTTCTTCTTCAGTGAGTGGGTGGAGTGAAGGCTAAGATCTGATCCACTACCAACACTGTCTTATTCAGATCTTCAATGAACTCTCGCTTAGAGAGGGGATTCTTGTAAAATTTCAACCTATGTCCATTGACAAGCATGGGGATGGCTTGCTCATCAATGGTTCTAATCAGAACTGAACCATTGTCATTGCATTTTTCCATAGAGTAGGGTCCCAATCATCTTGTCCTCAGCTTTCCTTTGAAGTCTTTATATCTTGAGTCATAGAGCAGTGCCCAATATCCCTCATGGAATTTCTTCTCCTTGATATTTTTATCATGCCATATTTTCCTTTGAAGTTGGACTACCTCTGTGTGGAGAAGGGCCTGCAATCTTTGTTCATACAATCCATTGAGCTGGAGTAGCCTTTCCCTCTGTGCATGGCTGAGGTCTAGGTCTAGCTGAGCTGCCATCCTTAGTGTATTGTATTCAAATTCTATCGACAACAAAGCCTTCATTCCATAGACCAGTTCATAGGGTGTGAACCCTGTGGTGGTCTTCCATGTTGTGTTGTAGGCCCAGGTGGCCTCAACTAGTCTATCCATTCAATCTTTTCTGCTGCTGCTCACTACCTTGGTCAGAATTCCTTCGAAAGCTCTATTAGTGACTTCCACCTATCCATTGGATTGTGGACGGTAAGAGGTGGAAGTCTTGTGCTTGATTTTATGATGTGTGAGCAGGTCTTCAATTAAATTGGAAGTGAACTGACTGCCTTGATCTGTAACCAGTTCTCTTGGATACCCGAACTTATAGAATATGTTTTCTCTTAAAAAATCAACTACTTTTTCCTCTATTGCTTCCTTGATTACTTTTGTCTCTGCCAAGTTTGTCAGATAATCAGTGCACACAATGATGTATTGCCTCTGTTTTGAAGGAGGGTTGATAGGACCCACAAAGTCCATGCCCCACTTCTCAAATGGCTCAAAGGTCACTTGAGGTTGCATGGGAATCTCATCCTTTGGAGTAGGTTTCCCCATCTCTTGGCATCAATCACATTGGCTGGTATATCTCTTCACATCTTGATGAAGAGTGGGCCAATAGTCACCTGCTTACAAGATTTTGAAGGCAGTCCTCTTTGCTACAAAATGGCCTCCACAGGGCCCATCATGACAGGTTAGGAGAATGTCAAAAACCTCCTCCTCTTTGACACATCATCTCAAGATCTGATCTAGGCCAAGTTTGAAGAGATTGCCCCCAATCCAAGTGAAAGGGGCACTTTTCCTCACGATCTTGCTGTTCTCTTTTGAAGATAGGTGTGGTGGGAACTGTGCTGAAACCATGTAATTTGCTATATCAGCAAACCATGGAGACAGTACTGAGATAGAAAATAAGTGCTCATATGGCATTTGATCATCCACCATTCCTTCCTCACCTGTAGGAAAATTTAATCTAGACAAAAAGTCAACAACGACATTTTCTTTACCAGGCTTATCGACAATGGTTAAATCAAACTGCTACAGTAAAAGCAACCATCTAATAATGCGGGAATTTACGTCTAGTTTATTCATTAGATACCTAATTGCAGCATGATTAGTGTGTACAAAGGTTTGATAGCCTGTGATGTAATGTCTCAATTTATTTAAGGAATGCACTACAACTAGGAGTTCCTTCTCGGTTACTGTGTAGTTTAACTCTGCCTTTGACAAGTTTTTAATTATAAAGTATATGGCATAAGGTAACTTTTCATCAATTTGTCCCAAGGCTACTCCCATTGCTTTGTTCGAGGCATCTGTGTGAAAGTGGTAAGGTAGGGCCCAGTTTGGGCCTCTCAAAATTGGGGTAGTCACATTTTTGTTTTTCAAGGTATCTAGGGCTTCTTCATAGTTTTCAGTCCATATGAACTCGACATCTTTTCCCAAAATAGCAAACAATGGAGAGGCTAACTTACTAAAATCTTTAATGAATCTTCTATAATATCCCACTAAGCCTAGGAAACTTCGGACATATCTCACCTTTTGAGGAGGTGGGACCCTTTGGATGATGGCAATGTTGGGGTCCACCTGCAATCCTTGTTGAGAGATTGCATGACCTAGCATGGTCCCTTCAATCATAAAAAAATCACATTTTTCTGGACTGAGGTACAGGTTCATTTCAATACGCTTGTCCAAAACTTTTCCTAGGTTAGACAAATTTTCCTGAAAGTTAGAACCATAAGGAGTAAAATCATCCATATATATTTTCATTGCATCACGAACTAGTTCAGAAAATATACTCAATACTGTTCTATGGAAAGTGGCTGGAGCATCGCAAAAAACAAAAAGAAGGACTTGGTATGCAAAGGTAGCCCAAGGACAAGTGAAAGTGGTCTTATCTTGGTCTTCTGGGTTGATTTGAATGTAGTTGTACCTGATAAACCCATCTAGGAAGGAGAAATTTTTTTTTCCCTGCCAGATCATCTAACACTTGATCTATGAAGGGTAAAGGAAAATGGTCCTTTTTAGTGGCTTTTTTTAGTTCTCGATAATTGACATATATTCTCCACTTACCATTTTTCTTTGGCACTAGCACTAAAGAAGAGACCCATTCACTATCAGAGATGGGGTAGATGAATCTTGCATCCAATAATTTCTGCAATTCTTCCTTAACAATGTCTTTAAGGGCTGGATTCATCCTCCTTTGAGGCTACTTGACTGGTTTGCAATCTTCCTTAATGTATATGTGATGAGTACAAACTGAAGGGTGAACTCCCTTCATCTCCTTATAACTCCAAGGGAAGGCATCTAAATGTTCTCTCAATAAGCTGCACAGTTCCTTCTCTTGGGAAGTGGATAGGGATGAGTTGATTTCAAGGTTCTTTCTGGGCTGAACTCTATATTCTTAACACAGAGAGAGGTTGGGTCGGCCACACAGAGATCAGTTAAGGGATTGTTTTGGGTTTTTTCACTAGATCTTCTAATGGAAAAATACTGGGGGGTGGATTCTAAATTAAATTTTCAATGATATCATCCTCATTTTGCGGTTTCCCCCCATGACAATTTCTACTGCACATAATGGTGCAAAATAGACTTTATCCTCATCCTCCTCCTCCGACCAGAGAGGTAGATCATGTTCTAGTAAGGGTTGGGCAGGAGGGTATAGGATTAGCTGCTTGGAGATATGCCCATTCTTGATAGTCATGTTCCCAGCCCGACAACTGATGTAAGCATCAACAGTGGCCAACCAGGGTCTTCCTAAGATGAGAGGATACCCAGTGAGCTTTGCCTTCAGCTGGAGAACTAATAAATCAACAGGGTACTCCCAAGAATCAATGGAGACTATCACATCCTCCACAATCCCTTCAACGGTCATGGTGGAGTGGTCTGCTAGTTGTAGTACTGTCGTGGTATTTCTCAAGGAGCCCTGGAGGTTGAGTTTGAGCATGGTGTCCTTTGTCATCACAATAATGGTAGCTCCCAGATCAATCAAGGTATGTGGGATCATGGTGCCATTGATGTGGACATCAAGTACTGGGCTTCCAAGGTCTAGATATTTCAGACATTTGTCCTATGACATTGATGGTTGGGGTATCTCTCTTGCACCTGCCTGGATGCTTGAAGCACTTCTCTTTGATCATCTTATTGTATATAGGCACATCCTTTATGGCTTGAAAAAGTGGTATCTTTACACATAACTATTTCAATTCTCCCAGAAGTTTAATTTCTTCTAGGGTGGGCTGTGTTGCCCCGTATAATCTCTTAGGAAAGGGTGGAATTACTTTCGGTTCACCTTCTCCTTTATCTTCCTCAACCTCCTGAGGGGGAGGCTAGCTATATGGGAGAACCTACCCAGGTCGTAGGTTAATCTCCTAAATCTCCATAGTATAAGTTGGGCATGATGGTTCCCCACTATATACTTGCTCGGCTTGTCTGTTGTTCGGTGTCGGTTGAGTAAGCATTTGGGGTTGCCTTGGTGGAGCAGGAGGCAATGGTTGTGGTTGAGAAGGTGGTGGAGGCAAAAGAGTGGGAGGAGAGTTGTATTGGGGCCTCCACCCCTGATGAGATGCATTCCATTGAGGTTGTGTCTGAGCATAGGATTGAAATGCATGAGCAGCTGGTTGGGCATGATATTGAGATGGATAGGACCAAGGAGGAGGTGTGGACGAGGAAGGATGAGTAGGAGGGCCCAAAGAAGGTACGGAAGTGGCTTGGTGGGGGTTGTAATATGCTTGAGATGTCCCTTGCATCCCCTGCTGGTATGGTTTAAGTCCATGCGGTTTCCTTTGGTTCATGAAATAGAGTGGTTCAGTGGATCCTTCGGTCCCTTGGTATACAGCTTTAAGTCCCGACAATGAAGGGCACTTATCTGTAGAATGATCTTCTTCATAGACTGAACAAACCTCTATAGAGTTCAATGGACATTCATTTCTAGGATGCCTTCTGGTGCACCTAGGACAAAAAATGGCCAAAGCCCTCTTTGCTTCCTCTTGTTTCCTTTTGATATGCAAGGTATCCATTTGCATGGAAAGAGTTTGTAGCATCTCACTCTTGAAGTCTTCCAGCATGTTTCCAAGTTCACCTTTGAGGGATGAATTGGATGAGGAGGTACTGGCTATGGGTCAACTCCCCCTACCTCTCTTTCTGGCTACCCTAGAATGGTTTCTATAAACAATATTTATGTCTTCATAAGGTAGTTGGTAGATGTCTCCTCTAGCCAATATATGGAGGGTGTCTAGAAGGTCTTCGGAAATTCCCCTGAGCAAAACCAACTACAGAGATTCAAGGTTAAGTGTGCACTTGGCCCTTTTATAACTGACTAGAACCTCTCTTCATAAGCTTCCAATGATTGATCACTTCCCATGGTCATTCGGAAGATTTATTATTTGGTGTCTTTTGACCTACAATAGTCTCGATATTTGTTATTAAAGGCCTACTGCATCTAGGCCCAAGTTGTGATGCTATTTCCAGGTAACCCCATGAATCAGCGAATGCTGCATCCTTGAGGGTAGAAGGAAATAGTTTCAACTTTTGCTCATCTTTTGCATAGTCATAGGTTCAACAGATAACAACAAACTTAAACAAAAAGGTGTCAGGACCTTCTGTAGTCAATCCATGAAAGTGAGGTAGGGCTGAAGGGCTTATGTTCTTCATTTCAATGTCCCCATTGGTCTCTCAGATGGGAAAGGTACCCTCTACTCTTTCTCCATTCCCCCTAGCATTTTTGTTTCCAGCCATTGTTTCAGGACGGATATGTTCTTCGTCTTCTTCCCCTATAGGTTCTTCAAATATCTCTAGTTGTTCACCTAAAGGTTCTTCTTGATCACTACCACCAAAGAAGAGAGTAAGGTGGCTATGTGATGTGGTGGGGGTGTTGGGCAAGAATTTTCCTAAATTGTCTCTCTGTTCCTACGAGGCATGAAAGGAAATCTCTTTTTGGGTTGTTTTTTCTTTTTTTTGCTTCTACCTGCAAAACTGAAATTGATTGAACAAACAAATTGCAACTAACTGAAATGAACTTGCTGAAATGGAAATTGCAGAATTGAAATGAAAGCAAGGAAATGACTAATCTACTTTTGCTGGAATGGAAATTGCAGAATTGAAATGGAAGCAAGGAAATGACTAATCTACTTTTGTTGAAATGGAAATTGCAGAATTGAAATGAAAGCAAGGAAATGGCTAATCTACTTTTGCTAGAATGGAAATTGCAGAATTGAAATGAAAGCAAGGACATGTGGAAATTGAAAGAGACAACTACTCTACTTTTTCTGAAATAAACTACTCAACAAAATGTGGTAGTAGAAAATAGAAGAAAAGCAATAATCACAAAATACTCTGACGCTTCCCAGGCAATGACACCAAAAAGTTGTGAGCACCAGTATTGTAGCAATAATGCGGCAACTCTTGGGCTTCCTGCTTTACTTTTATCAACCTGGTAGTTCGTAACAAACTTGGAAGCGATGGCGCTGTATGCACAAGTACTAGTTCTTACTACAGGCTATCACTTGGTCAGTTGGCGCAAGATCACTAGGAGCTCAAGCCAACTTCTATGAATTCCAGAAGAAGCTTTATATGTGATGAAAGAAAGGAAAGCTTACTCTACAAAGGCTACCCTACTTGCAGAAAGAGAAATAAGACTGAAATGGAAAGTAAACCTTGCAAACCCTAATTAACCAACTAATCCTATTTTTGGAGAAAGAGAGATGAAAAACCATGAAATGAATGCTATTACTTAATAGAGGAAGTGAACGACATCTATTCAAGCTATTTCTAGAAGGAAATGAGAAAAAAACATCCTTTTGGATTTTTATGTATTTTTAGGTGAAATTGTCATGCATGTAATTTATTTGTTTGCGAATGTGGCAGTGATTAGGTGGTGATGGAGGGTGACTTTAGAGTTTTCAGAGGTGTAGGAAGGTGTGGATGGGTCCTAGGAGGTCCCAGGTGGCCTTCTGGAGGCTTTTCCTGCAATCATACTTCAAAAAGACACCTACAGGAAAATCTACAGGAGGCTGCAGGGTATCTACAGGAGGTCTACAGGAGGATGCCGAGAGAGGGTTTTGAAGGTAGGAAAATGGGTGGGAAGGGTAGCTGATGGGTAGGAGGATGTGTTAAGGTATATAGGGTTCATCAAGAAGGATTAAGGAAGAGAAATATGGTTGGACTTATTCAAAGAAAGAGAGGAAAGTTTATGACAAAAGTGCAAAAAATTAAGGCAGATTTGTGAGGGACTTTGGATGAATTGTGGAACATAGATCAAAGAGAGATATGGTGATGGCTGATTGGCTGACTTATTGTGAGCGGAGATGTACTACCAGAGAACTGAAAATCAAACACTGAGATTAAGCAAGCAAAGAAACTAGCTACACCAAAAAACAGAGCTTTGCATCAAGCTAAGCTAAATTATGATCTAGGAAAGTAAATGTTGAAAAATGCTATATGGAAAGGAAGCATAGAAGGAAATTTATTGCAAAGACATAAATGAGCATTGGGAATAGATCTATAGCAAAACATGAACCTTCTAACAAGCCGCAACACCCTAAATCCTATGGAAAAAGCAAATCTGTCTTTTTTGTGGCAGCAAGAGGGCCTTGGCCTTAGTTCATGGTCTCAAAGGGAGGAAAGGAGGCCAAGGCTCTGTTGATGGCCTTTTTGTATCTTTTTCCTATCACTGTTCAACTTGCTACAACAAACTGAAATGGAAACAACCTTTTAAATCACCAAAAGAAACCTATAATTAACTAAGAAAGAAATTTATCTAACAACAATTAATTCATAAATTGAAACAAAACATATAAATACAAAACAATATGTGCTTGGTTGCTTGAATTTGGCCCTAACCCAAGAGCTTCAACCCTCTGAGGTGACTTAGTGCTAGCTCAAAAACAATCTCATCTTCATTATCAAAATAACAGTAAGATTACATGAAACTGTCGACAAAAATAAGCTCGAAGTTGAGCAGAGCAAAACTGCAACAAAAGTCCAAAAATTTGACTAACATTCAACAACCTAATGAGGCCCTAGGCCTCTCTACTTATACAACAGAAACTCCCAACAACTTCCTTAAAACCAGGGAGGCTTGGCTCCCAAAAATTGAGATAGATAGAAGTTATCCTCCACTTGCTCGACTGCCTCTTTGGTGCATGGATGTGGCTGCTTGTGCTCTGAACTTTTTGAAGGAGAATTCAAAGTAGGGAGTCATAAATGAGGGGGACAACCTCCTATAAATCCTCTCCCTTGTTTTATTTGAATATTTTCTGCCAAATTTCCATTAAATCTTTGACTTTGTCTCCAAAATTGACCAAAAATCTGCATTAAGCACACATTAGACTCCATGGCATAATGACCAACCCAACTTGCTCTATTAGCATTAATATAATAAAAAACATGCAATAAACTAATGAGAAAGGTGGATTAAGCTAAGTTAGGAGGAAAAAGTGAGCCTATATAGTTACCCATTTATGGGGCTCATCAGCCTCCACCACCTCCAAGGGTGGAAATGGCGAGTGCGATCAAGTTGCCTGTATTTAGAGGCATAGGAAATGAGGAACCAGATCAGTTCTGGTTCATGATAAAGGTAGTATGGGAAGCCCAAGGTGTTATGGATGATAACATTCAAAAGGCTACTTTAGTGAGTACACTGCAAGATTGCACGTTGACGTGGTATATCAAGCACTCTAGCAATCATCCAAATATTGGAATAACGAAGATCTAGGATGCATTGAAGAAAGAGTTTAACTGACCGAAATAAAAAACTCAATCAATCATTAGATTTAAGGAAATTGTGATGCTTCCAGGCGAGACTCCATGGGATCTGGATCAGCACCTGAAGAGCCCGATCTAGGAGGCTAACATGAGGCTGAAGGATGCGCAACACCCCTCATGGTTTGTGGTGTCTCTGACACCACATCTAAGGATGGCGCTATCACAACTGAAGATCTCAACCCATGCAAAAGCATTGGAAATCGTGATGAGGTTGCATGAAACTACGATACAAGATCTTGAGTTAGGAGTTCAATAGATCGACGTGCAACTACAAAACCTATGCTTGGAAATGCAGAGTTTGAAACAGGATAGGGTGCCCCAGCCAAAAGTGCGAGAAGAAATATGGTGCATAAAATGTAGAAGCTAGGGCCACGATAAGGATCATTGTCCGATATTCGTGAACTACTGGGCAGGGAGGCCAATGTCGTTGAAACCAGAGGCAAAAGTGGGGCCAAGTGTGGCGCCCATGCTCTGGTGTGCGATCTGTCAGGTATGAGGAAAGCACACAATGAACAACTGTCATCTATTGCAGAAGTTTACCCAGACCCCCCAACAATTATTTTGCAATTTTTGTAGATCGGTGGGCCACGATGAACGAGACTGTCGTAGTTATGAATTGTTGATGGATCGAACATCTGATTATAGGATGCAGATTGAGGTGCGAGGTTAGGATCCATCCACAACAATAGCGCGTGGTGGGTTCCAGGGGCGAGGATAGGGACGAGGAGGAATGAGACCTGGACGAGGCCGTGGACAATTAATCTGCTACAATTATGGAGGACCTGGGCACTACACACATAACTGTATCAACCCAACTAGAATATCATGTTCATACTGTGAGTAGTTCAATCATGAAATGAGAGATTGTCCCACACTAATAGCATAGATACGTGAGAAAAGGGTAGCACAGCCTACGCCGACGTAGAATGTCCAAATGATGAGGTCCGAACCACGCGAAGAAGACCCTAACATGAACATGATGCTCAAAAGTGGCACAACTACAGGGGAAGATAAAGAGAAGCGACCTAAAGAAAATACATGGGTTTGCAAGACCCCTACAAAGAAACCTGAGTTCGACTTGAAATGCACAAAGGATCTGTTTATGGAAGCTAAGAAGAGCTTCGTGGAGGTCTCTACTTCAGGTAGTAAGGATCAACCCGAGTCGGAAATGGATCCCTCTATGCTAACTACCTTTTTAGAGACTTGCATAAAGCTGCTACACAACAATAAGGTAGTTAGGAGATTACAAGAGCTGATAACTAGGTGCGTAGGGTCAGGTGAACCGTGCATGGTCTGTAAACTTGGAAGGCATACTTTGCGCATTGGGCAGGGAAATGTGATTGACAACGCGAATTGGTGAATTTGAAATGGATCAGGTCATCCTGGACTTGGGTTCGGATGTGAATGTTCTACCTAAACAGACATGGGAATGTATGGGTAGGACCTCATTACAGTGGTCTCCTATTTAATTACAGATGGCGAACCAAAAAAATATCTTGCCCATGGGGAGATTGCAAGGAGTAACAGTGGATATAGAAGGCGTGAGTACAAAAATGGATTTTGAGGTAATAGAAATTGTGGATGACAACAACCCTTACCCCACATTGCTAGGAATAGACTGGGCCATAGATATGAATGGAATCATCAACTTAAAGTAGCAGAAGATGATATTTGAGAAAAAGTCTCTACGTGTAGTTATTCCGCTAGATCCAGCCGAAGGAGCGTGCTATACTGAACCCATATGTGACGACGGAAGTGATGATGACTTGGATTATATCTACAAAATGACCACGCGAGATCAAGATTGGGTAAATATGACTGTGGAGGGGAAAATATTGTGGGAGCACTCAGATTCTTGCCCCTCAGATTCAGATGAAGAAGACGAACACTGGCACAACAGGTTGAGCCAAGTAACAATGTTGAACTGTAATATGATGGGTAAATCACTGTGTTGTGTAATAGCTCAGGATCAAGATCTACCAACATATGATGGGTTGACAGTGGTGGATGAATTCTTGAACAATTTTGAGAGTGCAGTACCTGAGCACTAGAGGTTCGATGCATTAAAATGGGCGCTGCACGCGACGCCTGCATGTTGGTGGGGAAGCCATGAAGGAACCTTTGAAGACTGGCGCGACTGCAGGAGGATGATGCAGATAAGGTTTGGGAAGCTGGAACTATGAATAACTAAGAAATATGATGGACATGATGACCTGTGCGTGCACCTCACAAAATGGACCAAAGCCTATGGTGAAGAACCCCAACCGAAGTGGGTGCACTTATTTTATCATACCCTGGATGTCATCCCAAGGAACTGGTATACTGAGATAAAACTCCGACATGGTACAGGCGAATGGGATATCTTGCGTGAAGGATTTTTATTAACGTTCTTATTTGAGGACCAATGGATGGATACTATTGATGATGTGCTACAAGTTGTGAAAGCCGCCATTTTCAAAATACCACAGGAACTAGAATAAATAGTGCAACCAATATGGTCACATCAGTTAAGCCAGGCCCTAGAATGTTACAACATGCAAGTAAAGGATGATGATGATGACCCAAAAAATGATGAAATATTACGAAGATATGTACCTGAATTTGAGCAAGGACAGATCCTTGCAGAAGCACATGGGGGGGCTGCAGGAGGACATTATGTGGGGCATGCAACAACACAAAAGATTCTTCACGTTGGACTATGGTGGCCAACCTTACATCAAGAATCAAAAGCATATTGTCGAGCCCGTGACGTATGTCAACAGATTGGGAAGCCATCGTAGAGGGATGAAATGCTGCTCCGTCCATAGATGACATTGCAACCATTTGAAAAATGGGGGATCGACGTTGTAGGGCCTATCACACCTCAAGGAAAGATGAGTGTGTGCTGTATCATCACCACAACAGAATACTTGACCTGATGGGTGGAAGCATAGCCGATTAAGGACTGCACAACCACTACAGCTACAAGATTTTTGTTCGATTATGTGTTGACACGGTTTGGATGCCCGAAAATTTTAATGAGTGATCGCAGAACCCATTTTTCTAAATGAAACTATCAACGTGCTCATTGAGGAATTCCAGATATATCATCAGCAAAGTACGTTGTACCATCCACAAGCGAATGGGACCGTTAAAGCTTTCAACAAGATTTTGGAGACTGCGTTGACCAAAGTATGTAATGCGTAGCGAAACGATTGGGATTTGTGCATACCTGCTGTGCTATGGGCATACCAAACCACATGTAAGAAGTTGATAGGTCAGACACCTTTCTGGTTAGTCTATGGCATAGAAGCTGTCATGCCAATGGAATACATTGTACCCAGTTTGCGAATAGCAACGATGACAGGCATGGCAGACCACGGGGCCCTGGAAGAGAGGCTTGCACAACTGGAAGAACGTGAGGAGGAATTGTTTCTGGTGGGATTCCATCAGCAGGTACAGAAGCAGCGAGAGAGAGTTTGGCATGATCGCCATATCAAGTTGCGCATGTTCAAATAAAATGATCTAGTATTGTTGTACGAAAACAAGTTCAAGAAATTCTCTGGAAAGCTCTGGATGCATTGGTTGGGACCATATGTAGTCAAAGAAGTCACAGATGGAGGCGCGGTCCAGCTCGGCAAGCTTAATGGAGAGCCCTTCCCAGGACGAGTAAATGGCAGTCGCCTGAAGCTCTACATGAGTGGACCGACTACCTAATTAACCAACTGAAGCACAGTCTCACTGCTCCTGACAGTTGAAAGAGAGCGAGGGATGGTAAAATAGTCTGTTAAGGAGCTGTGTGACATCAGGGGCGTACGCAGAGTCGATCTATCACAAAGGTCGCGGTTGCATAGAAGAAGTTGCGCTACTATGTGGATAAACATGGAAGTGACCATTGCTATCACTGTTCATGACAAGATTTCTGAGTTACAATGAAATGGAGCGGGCGATGGGCAATTCAGATACGACGTATGAGTCAGATTCAAAACGATCTACTGTAGCCCTAACATTAATGAGCCAGAAAAGGAGGGAACGACTGAATTTGAATTTCAACAAGCCTATAAATCACAGTGGGGCATCCACCAAACAATTTATGGTGTCTGGTGATGTAAGATATTGTGCCTTCCTATCAGTATGGAACTATTGAGCTTCCACGCTCAAGGAGTAAGACAACGGGTTTTAATATGGCCAACAGATATGCTTGACCTTCTAGATAGGGTCATGTTGATGGCTGTGGACGCCACGCCGAGCTCAGCACTGATGTTAGGGGATGCAATGGAAATTCTCAGACTCGAAGCAGAACTGGTTTGGATGCTGCTGCCTAAACCACAGGCTAGCAGGTGACCCATGAGAGATAAGAAAAAGCTGGTGAATCTAGAGACAAAGGATGGAATTGCAGTTAATAGTTCATCTCTAACACACCTTGAAGATTGGGATCTTGCGAATAGCAATATATCTCTTGCAAAAATGCAACACAAGCTTCACCATACAATGCATATATTGGACCAGAGATTGGAAATTTGCTGCTTTGGCACAAAGGATTCATGCCTTTGGCGCCTCAGCTAGAGCTAAATTCCTATGAGGTGTCGCTTTGTGTTAATTGAGTAGAGTAGAATGAGCATCATCAGTTGAGCAGAATGAGCATCATCGAGTGAGCAATGTAGTAGGAGCTTGAAGAATATTTGAAAGCGGTAAGAAGGGAGCAACAAAATGTAGAGCATCACTCAAAGGGATGGTGGACCATGACACTTGTCAGCGCGTCTTGCCGCACCGACGAGTGACTCAAGACGAGTCATGATGATTGCGTTGGGGGCTTGTTGGGTAGCGGATGCCCCACATAAGTGTTATATACCTAGGGGGGTAATATGGGGTACCGAGGGAGGTACCCAAGGTAATAATGTAATAATGGGATGGGCCATAGGTACTAAATAAGGTGGTTACCCATGTCATGTAAGGGACCACAAGTAGTTAATAATAATGTAAGGGGCCCATGGTATTAGTTGATGGTATGAGGAAACCATGGTAATGATGCATGGTATTGTATGTATGAGGCCTATATAGAGGCTAGAGACTCCACATGGATAGATATGAAGAGAAATAGTCTTGTATGAACAAGCATATGGCTTGTGGAGTATTCTCCTTCCTTAAGGAGTGTATGTATGGTGTTGCCCTACCTTAAGGGTTTGATATCAATAAAGAATCATTTCATATCATTTCTGGGTTTATTTGCATTATCTCATACTTTCTTATCAGATCTATAATATCTCAGGTTAGATCTACAACAAGTGGTATCAGAGCTATATTTCTGGGTTGGATCTACAACAAGTGGTATCAGAGCACTTTCTTGGGCACAAAAGTGGAGATTTTTTTTTATACTTTTGCCAGGATTTCAAGGGCGGCGAGTTTGCAGATCAGATATGTAATTTTTGGTTCAAGATCTGTAAAATTTGATTGCAGATCTGTATTCTTTGTGAAAAATAACCGATTTCAAAAAAAAAATCGGTCAAATCGGAGTCCGGATGAAGGAGATATCGCTGATTTAAAATTCAGTGGGGTTGCAGATAATTTTTCAGGGCAGCGAGTTTTCTGCGTAGATCTAGACGTCCTGGTGCAAGATCTGCAAAATCTAATTGTAGATCTGGATTCTTTGTGGAAAAATACCCAAATTCAAAAAAAAAAATCAGTTGAATCGGAGTCCGGATGAGGGAGATATCGCTGATTTAAAATCAGCTCTTTTTTCAGAAATTTTCGGTGACGGCGGGAGAATAGCAGCACAAATATGGAATTCCAGTGCCTGGATCAGGATTTCTATCACATGGGTAGATGCAGAATGATTGTTCCATTTCCAAAAACAGGCTATAATAGAGATTCTGAGCAATATTGATGAAACCGTGACAATTTCAAATTTTCGCCAAGTTTTTTTTTCAAAACCCTCTTCATGGCGCGTAGCATTTTTACAGGAAAAGATAATGGTCTTACTATTGAAGAATGCATAAAAAAATCGAAATCATTATGGAAAAACAATTGGAAATATTTGGCATTGGGTCATTTTAAAGATGAGGCAGCCACATGGTGGGGATTACTTAACCAAAATAAGTGTTTCGACCTGCCCGATGAAGAATTTGAGAAATTTCTTTTAGATAGATGGTCTCATGCTAGAAAACAAGATAAGGAGAAACATGTGGGTCTAATTCCTACTGGTATATCCTTATTACAGGTTCATGGGTTGATTCAGAAGGAAAAGATCGTTGTGTCTATAAATCCTAGTTGCAAGCATAATTTTATCAATGTTAATTTGGCAAAAAAAATTGCAAGTTCCAGCCAAACACATTGAAAACACACACGTGGATGATGAGGATGTTCATGTGTATAAGGATTTGAAGATTTCTATGGATAAGTATGTGTTGCATGGTGATTTTTATGCTTCAGA